>JAIUZE010046074.1:0-37347 GCA_022085475.1 Heliosperma pusillum | reverse complement strand
TGTAATTTGTCTTAGTATGGCCTTAGTTTTTAATCGATATTACCCGAAATGTATGGGAATATTGATTCGGTTGTAATTTAATGTGATCTCGTATCACTTTTATTTTATTATTTCATTTTATTTTTCAAATGTATAATATAATAGCCTTGTAATTTTATTATATCATTTGTAATTCCGGAGTTTCCTAAAGACGATGCCATTTGGAAAGGCGTTCCAAAAGGAAGACGGTGTCCTTGGGAAGCGTGCAAATGAAGTTCAAGGGACCAAGGAGTTGGTTTCCAAATTTGTAATAGTTAATTTGATTTTATATTACTTTAGGAAGGCCATACTAGGAATTTATTTTATGTTTGCATTTTATTTATATGTTACATGCATGCCAAATCGCCACTTAAACAACACATGCATTTTATCGAGTCAACCGACCGCGTCAATTATAATTATCGATAGTTCACCTATTTTGTTTACTTAAAAGGAGATAGATAATATAAATTGACTTGACCTCTATTTTTGTAATTGAGACTTAGCCTTAACAAATAGTAGAACCCATGAATCACAATTTCGTAAGGAAGTAGGCTCAGCTCCCCGAGGTGCTAAACTTATTACGTTGGGTAAGTGGGGCAATAAACTGTTATAGCATCGAAATTTGGTTGAACTCAACGGAAAGATTAGGGTCCGTGGCCCATGTGTTCCGGGCTAAAGATGACAATAAAGTATTTCATCGACCATGCTCTCGAAATAGCGGTAATTCCTTTTTTCCTGGTGCTTAGATATGGGGTATGTTGTAAGATCCCAAACACCAATCCCAAAGCAACCATGATGTGGGTAGGCCTCTGCCTCCTCTGCCAAGCGATGCTTCATTTTTTCAAGGGGCCAATGTTGCAGCAGCGGTAAAACCGTCTTTGCTGGATCGCCCCTCCAAGCGAGGCGGTGGAAGTACATAAGCTGTAGGAAAAACAAACAACCCCCAACGCTTTTGCTGCCCCGAGACTTCCACGACATCACAGCCGCGTCCAGACGATCAAGCACAAACGAACACCAATCCAACTTTGCAATGGACTCCACGTCCTCTACACCTCCTACCAGTCGGAGGTCAATACGACTGTGTACCGTCGGCGCTAAGAAAGAGGACATTGCAAACACAACAAACAACTTCTTGAAGTCATCACCTCCGTGCGGCGATTCCAACAATGCTAGCCTAACACTTTCCAAGGAGATCTCACCTTTCCCCACAACCTTGAAACTCTCTCTCCAAATCTGAACCAATTCTTGTTCTTGTGTCCTGGCCGACACGGCTACATCCGTACATGGCAGCATGAACGCGTCATACACGTCATGCTTGGTGAGAGGGAACTGCACATGCCTGTTAAATATGAACATGCGGGATAAAGGATCATAATGGCGTAGTAGCCAATCTACCATCTGATGGTAGAAAGACCCTGTCTTCAGCTCCAATAAGCCCCCAAATCCGATATCCTCTACATCCTTCTTCTGAGCGTCCGTCAATACAGCAATCAGTTTGAACAACTGGTTGGGGGAACCATGACCCTCCACCTCCTTCTTTTTCCTACAATGGCCATGCCAAAAACATTATAACCGACGGAAATAAAAGGGACGAATGACTGGCCATATCACTATTATTTAATTAAAGATACTTACGCGAGTAAGCAAGCTCTTTTCTTGCTCGGGACCATAGCATTTCCTGCCTTATCAGCCTTGCGCTTCTTCGATCCCTGAGCAACTTCCATCTTCTGCTTATCAACCTTCAACGCCTTCGCCCGTAAGGCAAAACCTTTAAATATAACCATATCAGGAACATTATTGTGACCAATACATGTAACCAAAAGAACACCAACATGTAAGCACAACCACAACTACAACCACAACCACTAATGGAGGTCATCATTTCTACTACAACATGTTTCCATGTAACTAACCAAACACAAACATGTAACTAACCACAAATCTTTCATGTAACTAACCAAACACAAACATGTAACCAGAGAAGATCAAAAACATGTATGTCACCATTTCAATTACAACATGTGACCAATTTAGACATATACATTTTATGTTACTTTGGTAACAAATTATAGCAATTATTCATGTATATACCACAACACCAACATGTAACCACGCAAAAACAAAAATTTAACCAATCAACTATAACATGTTACCATTCGAACAACCACATGTGCCCATTTAAAATCTAAACATTTTATGTAATATTGGGAACAAATTATAACACTTTAGCTCAATATGGCCTTTAACCAGGGGCAATAAAAAACAAAATGTCACCATTTCCCTCTCAATATGTGTCCAATTCAGTTATATATATTTTATGTTATATTGGGAACAAATTATACCAACTACTCATGTAACTAGCACAACACCAACAACATGTTACTATTCTAACAACAACATGTTACCATTCTAACAACAAAATTTAACACAAATAAAGGTTATCATTTCTACTACAACATGTTTCCATTCCAAATGACAAATTATTCATGTAACTAACCAAACACAAACATGTAATCACAGAAAATCAAAAACATGTATGTCACCATTTCAACTACAACATGTGACCAACTCTGGGAAGAAAGTATAGCAATTATTCATGTTACTATTCTAACATCAACATGGTACCATTTAACAACAAAATATAACACAAATAAAGGTCATCATTACTACTACAACATGTTTCCATTCCAGTAGACAAATCAATCATGTAACTAACCAAACACAAACATGTAACCACAGATGATCAAAAACATGTATGTCACCATTTCAACTACAACATGTAACCAATTTAGACATATACATTTTATGTAACTTTGGTAACAAATTATATCAGTTATTCATGTATATACCACAACAACAACATGTAACCAGGCAAAAACAAAAATTTAACCACAAAAACTATAACATGTTACCATGCGAACAACCACATGTGCCCATTTAAGATCTATACATTTGATGTAATATTGGGAACAAATTATAACATTTTAGCTCAATATTGCCTTTAACCAGAGGCAATAAAAACAAAATGTCACCATTTCAACTACAATATGTGTCCATGTCAGTTATATACATTTTATGTTATATTGGGAACAAATTAGACCAACTACTCATGTAACTAGCAAAACACCAACATGTAATCAGAAGAAAATCAAATTTTAACAACAACAACATGTTACCATTCTAACAACAACATGTTACCATTCCAATTAAAACATGTGCTCCTTTTCAACATAGATTTTCTGAACTTCTACTTACCTTTTGGCACTTCCGCTGGCTTTGGCACTTTTTTCTTTCCAATGGTCAACGCCATCTCCACAGCACTCTCTACATAATCTAAAAGTGACAAACGTTATTATAATAAATGGCAACAAAAAGGGCAAAAATACGTTACTTTATTAAATGGCAACAAACAGTGCAAAAACGGCAACAAACAGGTAACACAGCGTAACATATACCTTCTCCTTCCTCTTCCTCGTCGCTTGAACCTTCCTCTTCGACCGAACCTTCCTCTTCCTCATCGCCTGATACATCCTCGTCGCCTGACCCTTCCTCGTTGCTTGACGCATCCTCTTCACCTGAACCATCCTCTTCGCTTGACGCCTCCTCTACAGGCACCTCCTCTTCAGGCTCCACCAGCTTTCTCTTGCCTCGACCTAAACTGAAGGTCACCTTCTTCTTTACTTCAGCATTCTTCTTCACTTCAGTCTTTGGTTGTGACGCCTTGCCACTTTTCACAACTTTGACGGAAATAAGACAATACAAATGAAGATACATATTAAAAAACCACCAAATAATAGGAAAAAAAAAATTGAATTACAAATTATAATTATGATACCTTCTTCAACTGCATGTGTCAGTTTAGTTGTCTTCTTAGGTGTCACCTTATTTGCTGCTCTTTTAATCCTCATGTTACCAAAATTTGGGAAAATGTTTGGGGTTTTAGGGTTGTTTGTGACAAGTTTTTAACCTTGATTTTGTAATTTTAAGAGAGAGAAAGAAATAGACGGTTGAATGTTTGGAGAGAAAGGACGGTTGAATGTGAGATTGTGTGTATAGAGGGAAGAATATGAGATTGTGTGTAATTAGAGTAAATTGACAGATGAATTTAGCCTAGGGAAGACAAATGCTTTATTAATAAAAAAATATGTGTAGTCACTTCATGTAAAAGCCTACGGAAGACAGCAGTGAATCAACACCATGTTTGTATACGGTCAACCCATTTAACCAAATATGGGACTATTCGGCCCGTCGCAACTTGTGACGGATATCATCCGTCACAAGCAAGACGGATTGCTTTTATTTAGGTTTTTTTAATACTCTTAAAACTTAAATTTTATAAATTGAAAAATTATAAAAATTATAGCATTATTCATAATATTTATTTCTCTACAATTAGAGATCACATTTGATATATTTTGGTGCCCATTTTTAACTTTTCTCACATATTCACAGCATATGATTGATATATTCACATGTAACATTGTGTGAATATGTAAATGAATATCTACGATTATCTCAATAAATAATGTTTATTATTCTTACTTATAAGTAATGTGTGAATACGTTTGTCATATTTTGTGAATAGTATATTAATCAGCGAGTCTTGCTTGCGACGGGGCGACCTGTCGCAAGCTTAAGACGGGTCACTTTTCTCTCACAAAGTGCAAGTAGGGGGCTCCATTTCCCACCCACTTGCACCCCCACTTGCACTTTGTGAGGGAAATTTGATCCGTCACAAGCTTACGACGGATGGGTCCGTCACAAATGAGAATTTGTGTATATTAATAGTGTGATAATATGCAAGTTTTATTGTGAGAATATGATTTTTGATTTACGTGAATATGTCGATTATGTGATGTGAATATGAGGTTTACTATTGTATATGTGTGAATATATAGTTATATTTTGTGAATGTAAAATTTCTATGGTGATTATATATCTTAACACGCACATACATAATTGTATGAATATGTGTATTCTATTACATGCAAAAACATGAGTAACTCAATAAATAAATAAATATATATGTTATTCTTATCAATACGTACTTTCTGAGTTTGTTACACTAGGCTGAATATCTATATCACCTTTTTTGTAAGTGTGTATGTTTTACTTCGTGAATATGATTTTCAAATTACGTGAATATGCTAATTGTATAATGTGAGTATCTCGTGAATATGTCAATTATGCGATGTGAATTAGTTATAATATATATCAATTACGTAATGTGAATATAAGAGAAATTAAAATTAAGACCAAAATATATTAAATGTGATCTCTACTTATAGAGGAATAAAAATTATAAATGATGTTATACTATTTTTATTATTTTTATTTATCAAAGGTAAGTTTTAAAGGGTTTTATTATTAATAATTTATTTTGTCAATAACTAACGCATGTGAAGTTATATGAGTTAATTATGGGAGTATATTATATCCAACTTTTGGGAGTAGGATATAATTTGCTTTATGCATCTCATGCTATAGTCTATTTACTATTTTTTCCTTAATGAGTCTATCCCTATTCCCTTTAAATAGATGTAAATCCAAAGTAAAATGGGGGTTCCCACTTTAACTTGGAGAATTTTTAGACTACAATTTCAAAAATTATGGAGGTTCCTCTTTTTACTTCATCTCCGTTAGTTTAATTTGGATTATCAATTTAGTTTATTAATTGGGTCCAAGATTAAATGTTTATGTAAGCAATTTGCTAGATCTAATCCAAGTTGGTTTGAATTTCTCTTTTCCCATTTGCATTTATTTTAATTATTATCAAGTTATCTTTTTTTTGTTAGTTTAATGTTTAATTAATTCAAGTTCTAATATTTCTTACTTTAATCATGGTTACTTTACATTGTTATTAGTGGATAGTTTATTTAGTTTTAATTTGATGATGATTAGTGGGTAGACTTTTATTACGGGGAAAGGGATTAAGATTCTTGAGTTAGCTCCACCATTGGATGATTATGCTTTCATTTATCGTTTCAGAGACTTGAATTAATCTTCCAAGGGTTCGGTAAATTATTCGCTTAAAGTAACAATTGGACTCGGGTAATTATAAACTTCACCGAGTAACAAATTTTGAGGTCACCACCTTTCTTTAGATGACCTTTTAGACTTAGAAAATCAAGTTAAGGGTTAGTTGGGTTAGCTCGAATCAAATGACGGTCTGACTCTTTTTCTTGTTACCTATGGTTTGGATAGTCTTTCTCGTCCTAGGAGTTAGTGATTGAACCCGACTCCCTAATTCCCCCTAACTTCCTTAATTAGTCATTTTTATTTACTTCCTTGTTTTCTTGATTATTGTATTCATTATTTTAGTTGTCTTAGAAAACACAAACTTTGAAATTGTCAACTAGACTAAACCCAACCGACACCAATTTACCAATCCTATCCGTCCCTGTGGATCGATCTCTTTACCCTACTACATTCATTAGTTTGGTACCGGCCTTTATAAATTTTGTTTGGTCGAGGGGTACGCGACAATCCCCTCTTCAAAATAGGGCCATTTCCGTGGACGATGTCTGAGATTGATATTGGTTTTAGTTAGTTTAGGACTAGGTTCTTTTTTACTTTTTGAAAAAAAAAATCGTAAACTTTGAAAAAGAAAAAAATATGTTATTTTTTTTTATTACTTGAATATTTAGTTGATAGTTATTATTGATTTGCATTTAGATTTCGTGCTTTTAGATTCTTGCATTTTTGTTATGTCTTCATTCATGACCATAGATGACCATAGTAGACCCTACCCGAACTTGTTTTTCTCTCCTATTGAAATTGGGGAGGATGTGGACCTTGGGTTACATCCGGATTGGGTTGGTATTTTTCAAATATATGTTTTTCTTGGGTTGGCAAATGAGAGTGTATTTGACTACCTTGAAAGCTTTAAGAGAAAGTGTATTTTGGTGAAGAAGAATGGTGTGCTTGATGATGTTGTGAAATTTATGCTCTTTTCCCTTACATTTGGAGATGGAGTTAAGAAACGGTTATATTCTCACCCTCCTACTACATTTTCCACATGGGATGAACTTTTCCAAGCATTTCTTATCAAATACTTTCCAATTTCTTAAACCACCAAACTAAGACATGAGATCTTCACCTTTCATCAAGGCAAATTTGAGAGTTTGAGTGAGGCTTGGAAAAAGGTTTAATGAGCTAATAAGAGCTTGTCTCACCATGGGTTTCCAATTTGACTAACCACAATATTTGTACCTATATTTACCCCTTTAATATTATATTTTTAATATCATTTTTCGTATTTTAAAGATAAATATTATACTATTGTGAGTTTTGAGATTTTAATCCGTCTAATAATATTTTTGGGCTAAATTTAATATTTAATATTTATTTTGACTAAATAGTAATAAAGCTTAAGATAGAGATACCAAGAAATTCGTACTTATTAATATTTGAAGATTATTGTAATAATCAAATAAAGAAGCAAGCTAGCAACCACGTATGTAATGTTTAATTACGTACAAACGCCCATGATTGGAAAGATTACTACGGGAAAGATTCTATATCAATTTTGTTAAGATCTCAAACATGTGGTCAATGGTAGAATATGAAAATAGGAAGTATTCTTCTTACACTAGGAAACCACAAAGGGTTAAATTCTTTTTCTATATGTAAGGCAAAGATATAAACGGAGATACACACAATCATTAGCAGTGAATATAGACGATATAATACAGCACAAGGAGCGAGAGGCTCTAGGCCTCATGGCCAGAGCAAGACGATACACGGAGCTTAATAATGGGACACAACTGACTCAAGTCCTATTTATTTAACGTTTATATCCATCTATCTTATTAATCTTTCTGAGGTCTGAGAGACCGGCCTGATTAAGACGGTGTAATGTACTTATTTTAATTGGTCTTCAGATTATGATTATTGTTCATATTTATTGATTATAGTTTGGATATTTATTGTTCATATTTATTGATTATAGTTTGGATATTCGTACAAGATTTACAATCTAACTCTCGTAATCATGTTCTTGATTTAACTTGATCACCTAAATTAATTTCAAGTGTCAATTATCGAGTTAATAGTAATTTTAATTAGGTTGCAGCTTACTGGTCTAATTAAATTGCTAGAATTTTTTATTGTAATTGAGTTTTATTGAGTTGTAGTTTTCTGGTTCATTAAAATTCAATGGATTGGTGTTCTTAATTCGACTGAATCTGTCAATTTATTGCGTGCTTACGTGGTTGAGTTGGTATAATTTGGTTCGGATTAAATTTGCGTGGGTTAACGGGGTTTAACGAGTAAGAATGATAAAATTGGTAATCTGCGTGCTTACACGAGATTAACTTGTTAACTGATCTATCTGAGACTAATTAAACGAATCGATGATTTACCCGACCTTAGAAAATTACATGTCTTTATTATCGTATTAATAGTTATTTATTTATTATCAATTGTTTATGTTAGTTCTATTGTTATAAACCCCCGTCTTATATATATTTATAGTATTATAGAACAAACTGTTTAAAATGATAACGCCGGTCTCTGTGAGTTCGACCTCTACTTACCCTAGCTACCATTAAAGTTAGTAGTGTTTATAAATTTAATTTTGATTGCGGAAACGACACGCATCTCCACACAAACATTTTTCAACAACTTGCATCAACCCATTGGAGACTTGATAAATGCATCGGCCGGAGGGGCCTTTGATAATTTGGGTGATGATGAGGCAAGATATTTGCATGACAAATTGGCTAGGATATATGCTCATCATGGGTTTGGGAGAGTAGCACAAGGTACAAAACCCTAAGTGTTAGATGACCCTCCAACTCATGTTTGCATTGATCATTCCCATCATGTTACCCGACCCCCTTTGAATGAGAATGTTATGCATGAGTTAACATCTTCTTATGCATCTTGTGGTGAGTTGGGATATGATTCTAATGAATGTCTTTCTTATTCATTCCCTCCCCTTGTGAACATTAATGTGATGAATATTGTTAATAATGATATGCATGATTTTCGCACTTTTTATTCCTCCTTTCTCCAGATGGATATGTGTGATATGCAAACTTTTACATCTTGTTGTGATTCATGTAGTGATTTTGGAGATAACATTTATGTGTGCTTCTCTACTTTTCCCCAAATTCCCATGATTGATTTCTTCTGTAATACTCCGTATTTCTGAGTACCTTGTACTCGATCAAGTAGAGCTCACTCGACCGAGTGTCTTGTGTACTCGACCGACTAGAGTGTATTCGACCGAGTGTGATTCGTGTGTCAGTTAGGCAACCTTCTGCCTAATTGGCAGTCGGTCGAGTATAGTGTGTACTCGACCAAGTGCTTCTTGCACTCGACCGAGTGCACTGGTGTGCGGGATTTTATCAGACGGTATGATTATAGATAATTAAGAGGTATTAAAGCATACCTTTGTCATTTTTTCATTCATTATCATACCCTAAACCTTCTAAACTCTCTCTAAACCTCTCAAGTATCTCTAATAATTCCAAGCAGGATCGATTGCTTCTTGTCTTACTTGTTAATTGCCTTTGGTAAGTGATTCGTCCTTATGATTTATTGATATTAATGATTATTATGAATTATGTAACCGTAATTGAATTGGGGGGAAAAGGGAAGATGGTTAAAGATTGATTGTATAATCCTTGTATGTTTAGGGGGAGACTTTGTAGAAGAGGATTTCTGATTTGATTGCTTGTGCTTCTTGCGGATTTGCTAAAAGGTAGGATTTCCTACTCAGTGCCTTGTATGTTAATCATTGTGATGAGATTGTTACTGTGATGTTGTGATTGTTGTTGATGATGATGGTTACTATTGTGATGATGATGGGGTTCGGGCTTAGAGTTTGGAATGGCAACTTAGTTACTATTTTGGTGGTCCGCCAGGGGACGGACCACACCCTGAGTTTGCCTCTCGTAGCTCTCCCGATGCGAGTAGAATAATGTGCACATTAATGTTCCGGGAAGTCTCAATGCAGTGAGAGGGGCTTTCGATGTCCAGTGCTGCGGTGTGGAATCAATTAGTGGAACGACGATCAGCTCTGTAGTCTGATGCTGGCAGGGGTTACCTCTGCGGTGGTAGCTCAGTTACTGGTTTATGATGGTTTTGTTGGCCGTTGGTTACTTGTTGGTGATGGTTTTATTGTCTTGTACACTGATTGTCTTATATTGTTAGTGACCCCGTTAAATGTTTTCAAAACTGTTGGGATCCATTGGGAAATTGTGAGCAGGTGATCAGCTGGATAATTCGATGAGCTTGCGTTGGGGGAGTTGATTGGGATCGCCGCAGTTGTGTCTTACTTTCCGCGATGATTAGAGTCTTAGACATCACACTTATTTATCTTTATGTTATCAGCATGATTGTTGTTTAGGACGGTATGTCATCTTTATTCGGAATGTGTAACTTCTATTTAAACACTTGATTTAATAAAGTATTATTCTATTATGGTTGATTTGATATGTACTAACTCGGGCAACCGAGATGGTAGCGTCTTGATGTCGTAAAAAGGTCTTGTAAGCCTCTTTGGTATACGGGGATGTTACAATGTGGTATCAAAGCGACGATTTTGGAACCTAATTTCAATGAACCCAATGACCTGAGGAGTGTCTAATAAAATGAACCCGGGTATGATTTCTAGGGAGCTACCGCAAGCAGTTGGGAGACGTCCCAAAATCGCAACTTTGCCCTTATAGCTCTTATTCCGTAACAAACGGGAAGGGTCGGGACGTATATGTGTGTTTGATGTGAATCCATATGTTGATTGTTGAGAATGTTGTGAAGTAGCGGTGGATTATGAGCAAGAATATAATGTATGATGTTAAGCATGTATGGGATGAGATATGTGTGAATGGTTGTGATTATTGGCTACACTTGTCGTGAGTCTCCAAATTAGCATTTTTATCCACTACTAACTCTAAATATAGCAAGGGTAAGTAAAGGTCGATCCCACAAGAAAGATCTATGTTTAACGTGTGTTATGTAAATAGTTCTAATGTAACCAAATTGGGGGGGTATTTGTGGTTTAGGTCTAATCTAGCAAAGAAAAATATTAAAAGATTGAAGTAAATCAAATTATAAAAAGATCTTGGGTCTTACAATCTCCGCAAATGAGTTAGGTTTGATCATTGACTCTTTTAAATTCTAATCACTCTTAAATACTTTGTTGTGAAAACATATATCTATACTTCTTACTTTTAGTTATTCACTGCGAAAAGCACACATAAACAACCCTTATGGTGATGACAATCTATTCCATGCGTATCTAAATTCAATCATACCATAGGTTATGACTAGAGAAGTAAAAAAAGACGAACAAATGCATACACAAGCGGTTCTACACTTTAATTCTGTAGAGTCTATTGATCGAATACGAAAGAGGAGGCGGGGGGGGGGGGGGGGGGGGGGGGGGTTGTGAATTGACGTTTATTTTAAAAATAGCCCCACTTTCGATGATTGTATGTAATAATGCTTTGATCTTCTGAAGTAAATATCAAACTAATAATTAACAAGTAACGCGCGATAACGAAATAACGAAAAGTAAAGGAGATAAGAGAGAGGCACACGATTTTGAAGTGGTTCAGTTTCACACGTTGAAACCTACGTCCACTATTCTCGATTAATAATTTTTAGTACCTTTCTACGGATTACAAAAATTACCAACCCACTCGTATAATCAACACTATGATTATAACTCAAGGTGAGTATCACTAAATACTCTATACTATCTTACGCTAATAAGAAAGTACAATATAACTCACACAGATTCCCGTTAAAGAATTGTAAGCTTATAATGATGTACTATTTTCCAATAACGTATTTCACTCAAGCGATTGATAATAACTGATGCACAACTCTTTTAAAAAAACAAACTCTAAAAATAATAAATATTTGCTCAAAGGTTTGCTTTAAAACGATTTTGGAAAATCAACACAAGTAAAATAAATAGCCGTGTAAAGTATGTGTATTTCGTGTGTTTTACAATTTGTATGTGAATGAGTATTTATAGTAGTAGAATCATAGTAGATCTAAAACCCTAGTATAATATTTAATAAAGATACTTATCTTATCATAAAATAATATTTGCTTATCTTTTAGAAATATCTTTATCTCAAAATATTATTTGGTTTATCTTATAGAAATATATTTATCTTATATCTCAAAATATTGTTGTAAAGATATAGTAGAATCCTAGATTAGGTAAACCAAGGAAACAACCTATGGAGGCCGGATTCCTAGCTCACGAAACCCTAGGAGCACGAATCCCTAGGTGGCACAAACTAGGTTTTCACGAAACCCTAGATGGCTCAACCACTAGGTGGGCTAATTAGGTTAACAACAAATTGAGATAGAATATTATTAGAAACCCTAGGTAGCATGACAACCCATAAGTTGTATTACTAACCAATAGAATCTCATAAATATATTCTCTATTAAAATAATTGATAAATATAAAAATAAAAACTCTTTCACTTTTGAAAACATTTCAAAACATTTTATTTCCAAAATCATGCATCAATATTTTATCATCCAAAGTCATAGGCTAAAGCTATAACTTTTGAACATAAAATCTCTCGAATGGAATAGTTACCGAATGACGACCTATACTATCTAATCTTCACAAAAGATCTTCAGTATACGGATCATCTCTTCATCTTGATCACAAAGACCCTCCATCTCGAGTCTGTGTAGTTTGATTGTAGATCTTGTTTGAAGCGATTTTCTTTAAAGTTATGCTGGTTAGCTATAACTTCCATGTTCACTTCCAAAGTTATTACTGAAGTTGTTATAACTTTGTCTCACAGACTTTATCAAAGTTATGCCTAACTTTGATCTTTCTTCTCATAATTGTTGCTAGCTATAATAAGACTAAAGCACACAATTACACGCATATGTTATATCGAGTAAAACATATTATTACGTAAACACATGTCATTATCAAAACTATGAAATTGGTCCAACAAATTCCCCCTTCTTGATGATGACAAGTCTCATATGATTTCCTCAAGAGTTCTTCTTAACAAAGTGACTAATTATGGTTCCCCCTCAACAAAGCACTCCAAAGTTATAGCAACTTTGATCGCAAAAACAAAACAACTTAGCCAAAGTTATAGCTTGAGAGAATTTAAGAGATAACGAGTCTTGACAAGGAGCAAGCTTAAGCAAAGACTCAAATCATATCATTTCTTCCCCCTCTTAGCATCATTGAAAAGACAAGAACAAAGACATGAAACGACTAGAATAACACATGTCAAGGCAAGAAATAGATATGCATAATACGCAATATAAAACGATATATACCAAGCAAAATCAAGAGTAAATGTTAATTAAAACTACAAACCACAAAATAGAGTATTAGTTGCCATTGGGCCGAATAGAACAATTGTTTAAACATGCCAAAATGGGCCGAATATGGTTAAGTAGTTTAACAGATAAGCAAACAAGGATAGAAAAGCAAGGCATTGTGGGTAGGTGGATGAGGCTAGGGTGCTTTATAACCGGGCCTAGTGCGGTACTCAAGAGTGGAGAGACGGTCAAGGCAAGAAGACACATGTGTAGCTTGAGCGGTGAGGCAAACGTCAAAGTTCCGAACTTTCAACGAAAGAGCCTCCGTCGCATCATATATAGTACGCATCCCCTCACGCATCTCCGATCCGCTCTTAACCAAAGAACCGCCTTGGCTCACCAAGAATGTCATCCGATCCCTTTGCCTATATACTTCTTGCTTACAATCAAGAATGTTACGTTCTAGCTTAGCAAGGCGATCATCCATACCATTCATCCACGTCCTCATCTCATGACTCACACCCGACCCACCTTGGTCACGGGTTGAGCTCGAAGAACCCACAGCCACGGCTTGAACAACCGTGTCCAATACCGTCTCAATTTTCTTATCCTGCGCGTCCAAGCGCTCCATGATACTACCAATGAACATATCCAATTTTGACTCAATCCCGGAAAAATCAGCCCCTCCCGACTGTAAACCAACCGAACCTCCCTTTACTAAAAACAACAACTCCGGACCATTAGCATCAAGCTTCATAAACTTCAAGAACGTATCACACATTTCATCTTTTACGGCGACCCCATAATTGTTCATATTAACAACTCCTTTCGACTCTAATAGCCGTGACAACCACATACCATACGGCAAATCAAGAGTAGAATATAATTTGTCTTCGGTAACCGAGAAAGCGGTTTGTGAAATACGAGAAAAGACAAGAGAAGGTAAATTAACCCGGTTTCCTTCCAATCAATGCTTAACGACCAACATCTCATAGCAAGCAATTTTGTCACGTCCGCCCCGTCGCGGAATCACGGTATTCCATAAAAAATTCAACAGAAATTTCAGTTTTGGGGACACACTCCCCGCCAACACACAACTCGACAACGACGCCCCAACATCAAAATACTGCTTAACTTCCAGCTTAGCCATGTCCGTCAGTTCCTCCCATGACGTACTCGGATTGATTTTGATTCCATCATCAGGAACCGAAAACAGAGTACAAAAGTCTGTCACGGAAATCGAAACTGAACGGCCATTAATGACGGCATGCAACACTCCATCGTTTAAAGAAACAGAAGAAAGAACTGAATTACCTCAATCGGATACACGGGACCCGAAAACTGAGCCACCGTTTCCCATTCTTGGAAATTCAGAAAATCGGAAAAGAAGCCCAAAGCCCTATATTTGTCACACCAAGCTTTCGGATAATAACGACCACCGTGTATTCCATACTGAGCAACCCGGTTCACAAGTTTTCTTTCGTCTTTTGTAAGACGGAGTTTATCAATCCCCAAAGATGTTTCTTGAGGCAAAAAATCACGCTATGTGACCCGTGTTGGTGCCTCGGGAACCGTGTCAGTGGTTTCGGTCGAAGCTTCTTCTTGGAGTCTACCTTTGCCTTTATTTAACCGTCTTCTTTTTGTACCCTCAAGACCCGCACCGGACTCGGTTTGGTTTGGGTTGGGTGATTGTTGTGTGGGAGGAGAAGAGGTATTTTTAGGCATACTTGGCTTGGGAGTTTTTGGGTTTGGGTTCTTGGAAATTTTTTATCTAATGGAAGCCTTTGATGATGGTTGAAGGTTTGGGTAATTTTTATGTTGTTTGTTGTGGGTCCCGTGAGGTTGAAGAAGAGGGTAGTAAAAATTGGTTGAGTATTGAAGTGGTAAAAGTGATAGGTGTAAGAGGGTAATTATGATTGTGTAAGAGGAAGGTGTTGCTTTTGTACTTGGGCACATGATGTGCCGGCCCCAAGTAGCTCTTTTCCTTTTTTTTTTTTTTTTTTTTAATTTGAATTTGGGTAGGAAAAGAAATCTTGGGTGGTTAATTTTGTTGGGATATGGTAAGGATAGAATTTGGTAAATGAAAAGATATGGAAAGGTAATATTTATTTGAGAATTTCGGCCAACATAGGATACATGGGTAGAATTTGACTCAATTTTGGAAAGTGAATAAGATAGGTATTTGGCAAATATGTGGTTCATAATTAAATTTCCATAAAACACTAAATATGCAAGATACTCACGTAAAATATATTATATTAAACACAAATATACTAGCAATGAAATATGCGGACACAGTCATACAATCTCGTCTTATTCTAGCCAGTCACGCAGGTTCACAAAATAAATAAGATGAATTTAATTGCTACCGATTAAACCAATTTCCAACCGCAAAATCTCAAAACGTCTTCTCGCTAACGCCTTTGTTAAAATGTCAGCCCATTGATTGTCAGTACTACAAAATTCGAGTTTAATGTGCCCTTTTCTACATGGTCACGCAAAAAATGATGTCTAATGTCTATATGCTTAGTACGAGAATGCTGAGCTGGGTTCTTAGAAATAATAATAGCACTCGTATTATCACAGAAAACAGGCATACAACCAACATTAACACCATAATCACATAGTTTTTGCTTTAACAAAAGTAGTTGAGAACATACCAGTCCTACAACGATATATTCGGCTTCTGCAGTAGACAACGCAACCGAATTTGGCTTCTTTGAGCCCCAAGTAATTATGCAAGGTCCAACAAACGTAGCAAATCCAGAGGTACTTTTTCTATCTAGGGAACATCCTGCATAATCTGCATCTGAATATCCTACTAGATCGAAATTACACTCAAGTGGATACCACAAATATAAATTAGATGTACCAATTAAATATCTCAAGATACGTTTAACTGCAATCATATGTGATTCCTTAGGACATGATTGAAATCTAGCACAGACACATACGCTGAACATAATGTCAGGCCTACTTGCAGTCAAATATAATAAAGAACCAATCATACCTCGATATGTAGTCTCATCTACGGACTTACCAGTTTCGTCTAAGGTCAACTTTTTGTCAGTTACCATAGGCGTGTCCATTGGATGAGCGTTCTCCATACCAAATTTTCTGATTAGCTCCTTGACATATTTTTGTTGGTGAATCTTTATGCCTTCTTTGGTTTGTTGAATCTGCAGTCCTAGGAAGAATTTCAATTCTCCCATCATGCTCATTTCAAATTCTGAGGTCATAAGATCTGAAAAATACTTGCACAATTTATTGTTAGTAGAACCAAAAATAATATCGTCTACATAAATTTGAGCAACAAGTAAATCAGAACCCTCGGATTTTAGAAATAGGGTTTTGTCGACAGATCCTCTTTTAAAATTGTTTTGTAATAAAAATTTTGACAATCTGTCGTACCAAGCCCTAGGCGCTTGTTTCAAACCATATAAAGCTTTATCGAGTTTAAAAACATGGTTTTGAAACTTGCTATTCAAAAATCCAGGAGGTTGTTCAACAATAACCTCTTCTTCCAAATAACCGTTAAGAAATGCAGTCTTAACGTCTATTTGGAATAATTTCATTCCTTTATGAGCTGCGAAGGCGATGAGCAAGCGAATAGCTTCAAGTCTTGCTACTGGAGCGAATGTCTCGTCATAATCAATCCCTTCTTGTTGATTATAAACCGGAACGACCAATCGAGCCTTGTTACGAACTATAACTCCTGAATCATCCAGTTTATTTCTGAATACCCATCGAGTACCAATCACCGTTCGATTTGAAGGGCGTGGCACAAGGTGCCATACTTTATTGCGTTCGAACTGTTGAAGCTCCTCTTGCATAGCCACAATCCAGTCGAATTCTGCAAGAGCTTCCTTGATGTTGGTAGGCTCTATGGTAGATAGAAATGAATAGAATGAACAAAAGTTATTTAATGTTCGCCTCGTTTGAACTCCTTTAGTCAAACTTCCTAGGATACTATCCATAGGATGAGAACTCTTATATTTCCATTTCTTAGAGTTCCTAGGCTCATCATCATCTGATGAACTCTCATTTTCCTCAAATGATTCAGAATCAAGATTGGTTCCCCCTGAGTTGGACTCTGGGGTTATAGCTGAAGTTGGTACAACTTCAGTTGCATTATCTTGGTTCTGGTTCAAAGTTATAGCATCATCAGCTATAACTTCAGTTTCTTTTTCCTTGTTTTGAGAAGAGACATTCGTATCATCAACAATTGTCTCAGTTCTCTGTTCAAGGTCATTTGCGGATTTATCAAGTTCATCATTGATTCCTTTAATAACTTCTTCATTATTATCTGGCTCGTCTTCCCCTGAAAGGCGAAAGTCTGGATCATTCATGTCTTCTTCTTCATTCTGTTAACTTGCTCAGGCACATTATCTTCATCAAATACAACATGAACACTTTCTTCTATGCACAAAGTTCTTTTGTTAAGAACTTTAAAAGCTTTACTGTGATTAGAATAGCCAACAAACACAGCTTCGTCACTTCGTGGATCAAATTTGCTCAAATTACTTTTTCCATTATTATGGACAAAACATTTACTCCCGAAGCAACGAAGGTGAGCTATATTGGGTTTTCTCCCTCTTAAAAGTTCATAGGGAGTCTTTTTGAGAATAGGTATAATCATAGCTCTATTGTGCACATAGCATGCAGTACTAATGGCTTCTGCCCAGAAACTTTTAGGAAGGCCACTACACAAAAGCATAGTGCGGGCCATGTCCTCTAATGTTCTATTCATACGTTCCACGACACCATTTTGTTGCGGGGTTCGTGGTGCAGAAAAGTTATGTCCTACACCATTCTCCCTACAATATTCTATAAAAGCTTGATTATCAAATTCGGTGCCATGATCCGTACGAATGGAAACTAACTTTTTATCATACTTGTTTTGGGCGAGCTTCATCAGTACTACAAACTCATCGAAAGTTTCATCTTTAGTAAATAGAAAGATAGCCCATACATACCTGGAGTAGTCGTCGACTAGGACGAATACGTACCTTGATCCACCGCGGCTTCTTACTTTCATAGGTCCACACAAATCCATGTGTACCAATTCAAGTGGACGCTCTGTACTTACTACTCGTTTCGGTTTGAATGAATATCTAACTTGTTTACAACGGGCACATGAGTCACACATCTTTTCTTGTTCGAATTTGATTGAGGGTAGACCCTCAACTAAATCCCAAGACTTGAGTTTCTTTAAAATCGTTGGACTGATGTGTGCAAACCTCTTGTGCCACAGGCATGAATCATCCACAGTGACTTTCATGCACGTAAAGGAACTTGTAGTGACTTTGTTTAAATCAATCATATACACGTTCCGTTTACGTAAGCCTTCTAAGATAACAGTACTAGTACCTTCAATTATGATGCGACAAACATTTGAATGAAAAACGACTTTATTTCCTTTGTCACATAATTGAGAGATACTTAGCAAGTTATGCTTAAGGCCATCTACCAGATATACATTATTAATAGCATGTGAAGAAGATATACCAATCTTACCTACACCGATTATGTTGCCCTTCTTGTTGTCTCCAAAGGTGACCTTGCCACCGTTGAAGGGTTCTAGTGAAAGAAATAAATTCTTGTTTCCAGTCATGTGTCTCGAACATCCACTGTCGAGATACCATAGATTGTTTTCTTTCACTATTATCTGCAAGAGAATCAAATACAGCTTTTAGGTACCCACGCTAAGTTGGGTCCTTTGTGGTTAGTGACTCTATGTATTTGATCCTTCCTAACCCATACCTGTTTGACAATTCTTTTCTTCTTAGGATAGGGTTTGCTAGGTTTATTATATTGTTTGTTATTGTTGTGACGCACATTAGGTTTAAACGACTGCTTCTGATTCACATTAGGTTTAGATTTTGAAGGTACAGATGTGTAATCGAAAGCCATGTCATAAAACCATCTAAACTCATTATTTCTAACCTCATCACGTTGAGGTTCAGATTCGGACTCACTAGACACGTCATGCTCTTTCACAAAATCAGTTTGATTTTTGTTGTCTTTAACATATTTAACACAATTATCTTTAACATGACCATTGTGACCACAATAATTGCAAATCAGATATTCTGAAAGATTGACATACTTCCTTCTTCTGAAATCACGGTCAGAAGGAGTGGATTTGCACTTATCATGGTCTCTACGACTATAACATTCATGACCAAGACCCATCTTCATGTTATTGTTAGACTGTTCGGTAAGGAAGCCTAAGACCTTCTGACTTCCTTCCCACTTATCATGAACTTTTCGTGCATGTAGAAGCAATTCCTTCAAAGACTTAATTTCTTTTTCACACGACGAATGATCTACATTCAAGTCTTTGGAGGGATTGTTCTTTTTGAAATTTTCACGAAAATCATTGAAACGTTTATTCAAGATAAGTTTCTCCTCATTATGTTGACTTTTGGCTTGGGAGAATTCAGCCTTCAAATCTTTCAATTGCTGAGAAAGAAAAGAGTTTACTTTCTCGTGATCAAGAATAACAACTTCTTTTGCCTTTGTTTGAGATTGTAAAAGCTCATTGACTTTCTTCAATTTTAAAGTTATTGCTTCATTAGCTATAACTTTGGCTTGAAGGTGCTTAATGTTGAGCTTCAACTCTGAGATTATAGCCTCATTAGCTATAACTTTAGACTCAAGAGCTTCTTTCTCAACATTTGTCTTGTCTGAAGTTATAGCTGAAGTTGACATAACTTTAGACTTGAGCTTTTTAGCTTTGGCCTTTAGAAGTTGGTTTTCCTCAGCAATATCAAGAATTTGTTCTTTAAGATCTTTTAATTCAAGACTCTGTTCATGACAATGATCTAAGGCTTCTTCAAAATAATTAATTAAAGACTTCTTAGATAAATTCTTAACTTGCTTTTTAAGTTCAAGATGACTAACCTCTTCATCATCTTCTGAATCTGGTTCTGAATCTGAGTTGCCAACAAGACACATCTCGGATTCGCTTTCATTGTCACTATCAGAAATTAGGTCAAGACTGACGTTGCTTAGACACAAGTTGGCGACTTCCTCTTCCTCTGACTCGTCGTCCTCTGTGTCGAGATCTCCCCAGCAATAAGCCATCATTACTTGCTTGAATTCCTTCTTGGTTTTGTCTCGTTGATTTTTGTCTTTGATTTTCTTCCATGTGGGGCAATCTTTGATCATGTGATCATTATCCCCACATTTGAAGAAACCACGACTAGAAAGAGACCCTTTTGACTCAATTGGCTTTTTGTAAGATTTGTTAGTGTTATTGTTAAACGTTTTCCCTTGTGGTTTATTAAAGAATTTTTTCTTAAAACGTCTAGCAAATAACATTGTTTCATCTTCAAGATCCGAATCATGTCTTTCACTAGATTCGGCTTGTAAAGCCACTTTCTTGCTATTACTATCATTTGCCTCATCTTCATCAAGAGTAATCGCATGCTTGTTATGTTGTATATCCGCATTCGCGAGGGTTGTCACAGATTCGTTCATATCAAATCTCTAGATTTATTCTTGATATAAATTGTATAGTAATTAATATGTTAAATCACTTCTACTCAAGTCATAGGTCAAGAATCCATCGTAAATATAAAAAAACGGCATTAACTGCTCGCGATTCTGACTTCACAATCAGAATTCAACTCAAGAATAGACGCAACAAGCCATACGCCTCTTCCAGAGGACACAGTTGTTGCTGTGCTTGTTCTCGGTTTACTTCTGTCCCTGAACTTCCGTTCTCGCTTTGACGTAGATTTAATTACGTAAATTTAATTACTTGCCAACAAGTGAAGATTGAACACAAGAGGCCCGGTGGATTGCTACAACCTTTTGATATTCCACTATGGAAGTGGGAATCTATTTCCATGGATTTTGTCATGGCTTTGCCAAGGACCGTTGGAAGTAAAGATGTCGTTTGGGTTGTTGTTGATCGTTTGACCAAGTGTGCTAGATTCATCCCGATCAAAGAGACTTGGAGTTTAGATCGACTACCAAAAGCCTATGTTGATGAGATTGTTAGATATCATGGTGTTCCCAAGGAGATCATATCCGACCGAGATCCGAGGTTTTGTTCAAGATTTTGGAAGGCTTTACAAGAAGTCATGGGTAGTAAATTGTTGATGAGTACCGCATTCCATGCCGCTACCATTGGTCAGACCGAAAGGACTATCCAGACTTTAGAAGACTTGCTTAGGGCTTGTGCACTCGACTTCCAATCTAGTTGGGAAAAGAGTCTACCGTTGGTGGAGTTTTCTTACAACAATAGTTATCATGCCTCGATCAAGATGGCTCCTTATGAAGCTCTTTATGGAAGGAAATGCCGAAGTCCTATATGTTGGAATCAATTAAGTGACATTCGTGACTTAGGTCCCGATGTTCTTGTTGAGACCATTGATCATGTGAAGGTCATTCGTGATAGAATGAAAGCCGCTCAAGATCGGCAAAAGTCTTATGCCGATATCCGAAGAAGACCGTTAGAATTTGAAGTTGGAGATAAGGTGTTCTTGAAAGTATCTCCAATGAAGGGTGTTAAACGTTTTGGTGTAAAGGGTAAATTGAGCCCGAAATATATTGGACCCTTTGATATTGTGATAAGGATTGGTGTCGTTGCTTACAAGTTGGACTTGCCCCCGAATTTGGCTAAGGTTCATAATGTATTCTATGTTTCTCAATTGAGAAAGTATGTTAGTGATCCAAGTCATGTCTTTCAAGCTGAAATGCCCGAGCTAGAGCCGAATTTATCCTTTGAAGAGAAGCCGATTCGCATCCTAGATCGCAAGGATAAGAAGTTGAGAAGTAAAGTGGTTCCTTTAGTGAAAATCTTATGGAGATGTGCTAATGTTGAAGAAGAGACGTGGGAAACGGAAGCTTCTATGCGTATTAAATATCCAAGCTTATTCGATTAAGGTATCTTTCTTTCGCTCAAGTTTCGAGGGCGAAACTTTTTAAAAGGTGGGGTGATTGTAACACCCGCAAATGTACCCTATTTTTATAGTAAAAATATTATACGGATACTTTTCAGCGAAATTTAGTTTTAGTTTAGAATTTAATTTCACGTGTCTAATTTAGAATTTCCGAGTTCATTTTCGGACTTTACGCGAGAATTCGAGTAAGTTACGTCTTAAGACGTTATGGGCTTTTTCCCTTTTTGTTTTCCACTTACTCCTTCATATACTCCCTCATAACCTAACTCCCTCACATTCAATCTTCTTCTTCCTCACCAAGTAATCCCCAAAACCTAACCTCCATATTCTTCCAAGCTTAATCGTCACAACTCCTTTGTTTCTCACTCAAATTCACCTAGGTTCGTCTTATTCCTTCCCTCTCATCGTCCTCTATCCGTATTGGTAATAAAATTACAGACTTTCTCGCTTTTCAATTTATCCGTATTTCTCAAAGGTGAATTATATTCATCTTTTATTATCTAATTGTAGGTGGTGACCTCCAAGACCCCGACAAAGACTACTTCTTGTTAGAAGAGGACATTGACGCGGATTGAAGACGCAAAAAGGTAACGGTGAAGGGTTACTCGATATCATTTACGTGTTTTATGTGTTTTCTATGTTAGTAATCATATTTAGAATAGGATTAGAAATCAAAGGAATTGTGTTGTTGATGATGGTTGTTGTTAGTTGAGAATTTATATGAGAATTGGTGGTTGGTGATGATAAATGATGATTGTTGTATATTGATTACAAGATGGATTAAAGGATCGCGTACCTAAGACCAGGACGCTGGCAGCGTCCACTGAGGCTGGCAGCGTCGTGGGACGCTGGCAGCGTTGCCTGGCGCTGGCAGCGTTTCTTGCTGCCAGTTTTCCCAAAATCGAACTTTTGAATTTTAGTTTCCACCTTGACATTCCTTGACCCTTTGGACTTAGTATTCTTAAATTGATGATTTGTTAGTAGACCACTCCAATTGACGGGTTTGGGTCTCGGGTCTCGGGTTTGACCTTGACTTTTGTTGACTTCCGAGTTTGACTTTATAAGTTGTCTTTAAATATTAATGTTTCGAATGTATGATAATCCCTTCGCTTGTATCGCATGTTTTGTGACGGTTTTTGATATGTCCCACTTTGAGTCGGTTTTACAAATGTTACGGTTTGAGCACTAATTTCCTATGTGCTTTCTACTGTCATTCCCTTGGCTACCTCCACGTTCGTAAGGCTGGAATGTCGGAACGGGGAGTGTATCCTTACTGCTTAATTGCATGTGTTAGTAGGCATATGACGACGTTGTTGGGAGGCGAACGCTTTGCGTTGATCGACCCGGCCGTCAAATGTTGTATACTTGCGATGTGGTGTCATTGCATGTAGCGTACCGCTTGTTATGATGCTTGTGCTCTTTTCCGCCTCTTTCGTGAAGGTTGACCGAATTTGGGGTACTCGGCGTCTATGATTGACCGAGTCTTGGATGCAAAATGTCATCGCTTGTCGAATCGGAAAATGGTTTATTCCGAGAGTCTGGCCAGGTTTAGACTAGGACCGGGTATTTATATCGTCATCCTACCAGGAGGAAATTAGTCTACATATACAAAATGTTAATCGTGTATGCGTTCAGGGAAATGTTTATCCCGTGGATGCGATTTTAATCATTCTTGCCATGTACACGGTGCTAGTGCGTGTCATTTACCGTGAGAGATGTCGTCAACGTATTGTACGTTTGGTTGGATGATTATATGATTGATTATTCATGATCTTTGGATGACTTGGTATGGTTTGTTTGTCGAGTCTCAATCTTATCAAACTTATGCCGCTAACGGTGAGATGCAAGCCCTAGTGAGAATATATGGTTGCCTAAGAGTGTCTTCCCCGTGTCTTTCTATAATATGATGGTTACGGTTTTGTACTTCATGTATCGATATCCATATATATGGAATTGCCTATTTATCCTTCTCGTACTTCACATGTATATCTATATATGCATGCTTCTACTTTTGTATTTCCGTTTATGTACGTTTAATGTGATATGGCTGGGAGAACCCGGAGTTAGTCCCCACTGATTGTGGCGTTCATGTTTTTCATGGATGAACAAGTTGCTGGATTGGATGGCTTTTTGCTTGTGGTATTTTGGGTTCGAGTGTGAGCTAGCGGGCGTTGGCCTGGATGAAACACCTCTAGACGATTTTTAGCCAGTTGCTAATTACTTTGATATTTGAAAACATTTTGAGAGACTTTGTCTCTTTGTAGTATTTTATATTTTTAGTTTTTAATTATTGACATTCCTCGTACATTTCTATTTGCATGTGAAAAGTTTTAAAAACACCGTATTTTCCGCTATATAAATCACATGCTTGTATGTTTTATTTCCGCATTCACGAGGGTTGTCATAGTGATCCTAAGCCACACAGGAACTTTAGTCTCAAGTAGGGGAATTTTTGAACAAGGGGTATGTTAGAGAGTTTCTCAGTCCTTGTGTTGTGCCAGCATTATTACTGCCAAAGAAGGATGGAACTTTGCGCATATGTGTAGACAGTAGAGCAATTAACAACATCACTATTTAGTAAAGGTTCCTCGTACCCAGGCTTAATGACATTCTGGAAGAGCTGGGTGGTGCTCAAGTGTTCACAAAGATTGATTTGAGACAAGGATACCACCAAGTTAGGATAAGGGCAGGTGATGAGCGGAAGACAGCATTCAAGACCAAGCATGGTCTTTATAAGTGACTGGTAATGCCATTTGGGTTGTCCAATGCCCCTAGTACCTTTATGAAACTGATGACAAAAGTCTTGAAGCCTTACTTCGCCAAGTGTGTGGTAATTTATTTCGATGATATTCTCATTTACAGTTCATCAAAAAGAGAACACCTGCACCATCTGAAGTTGTTGTTTGAAGTCTTGAGGGAAAACAAATTGTATGGCAAGCTGGAGAAGTGCGCCTTCATGCAATCTGAGGTTTATTTCCTTGGGTTCATTATTTCCAAGAATGGAGTAGCAGTTGATCCTGAGAAGGTTCAGGCAATCAAAGACTGGCCTATCCGTAAGACTGCGACTGAGGACAGGATTATTCATGGCCTAGCATCTTTCTACAAAAGATTTATACAGGGTTTTAGCTCAATCATGATTCCCATTACTGAGTGTATGAAGAAAGGGGAATTTAAATGGAATTACTGTGCAAGTCTCCTATCCTAGTCCTACCATATTTCAGCAAGCTCTATGAGGTTGAATGTGATTCTAGTGGCCTTGTCATAGGGGCTATGCTAACACAGGAGAAGAAGCATGTTGCCTACTTCAGTGAAAAGCTCAATGGAGCTAAGTTGAATTATTCTACATATAACAAGGAGTTCTATACCATTGTGAGGGCATTGAATCATTGGGGACACTACCTCAAACCTAAACCCTTTGTGTTATATTCTGATCATGAGGCAATCAAGTACATCAATGGGCAGCACAAACTCAACCCTAAGCATGCCAAATGGGTGGAGTTTCTACAGTCATTCTCATTTTCAAGCAAGTACATTTAGGGCAAGGACAACATTGTGGCTGATGCACTATCAAGAAGGTCTGTAATGCTAACATTTATGGAACAAAGCGTATTGGGGTTTGAGTTTATGAAGGAATTCTATCTGGAGGATCTAAACTTCAGGGAGGATTGGGAGATACACCTAGAGGGTCAGGTTAAGAAGGGGAGTAGGTACACATCTCAAGAGGGCTACATATCTCATGGGAACAAGCTATGTGTGCCTGGGGGGGCCCTATAGAGGGTTACTGGTGAAGGAAGTACACTCTAATGGCCTTGCTGGTCACTTTGGGGTACAGAAGACCTATGATATCTTGCAGGATCAGTTCTATTGGCCAAAGATGCTCAGTGATGTGCAGGATGCTATCAGGAGGTGAAGGCCATGTCAGCTAGCTAAATCCCACTTCCAAGATGGTCCTTATACATCATTTCTAGTCCCAGACAGACCATGGGAAGACCTCAGCATGGATTTCAATGTGGCACTACCAAAAACACAAAGAGGGAAGAATTCTATCATGGTGGTTCTGGACAGGTTCAGTAAGATGGCACATTTCATTGCCTGTAAAAAGAATGAGGATGCAATGGGTGTGGCTGAGTTGTATTTCAGGGAGGTTGTCAAGTTTCATGGGGTGCCTAGGAGCATTGTATCAGACCAGGTTGCTGTTTAGCACTTCTTACCAACCCCCAACTGATGGTCAGACTAAACTTACTAACAGGACCTGGGGGAAAATCATAAGGAGCATTGTTTATAAGTCGTTGAAGGAGTGGGATATCAAGCTGGCACAAGCTGAGTTTGCCTTCAATAGAGCCCCCTCAAACAGCACAGGTAAAAGTCCTTTTGAAGTGTTTTATGGCATTAACCCTCTCATGCCCACACACCTGGCTCCAGTCAAAGGAAACAAATCAAACTATAATGCAAAGAAAAGAGTTGAGCAGATGATGCAAATTCATGAGTAGGTCAAACAACAAATTGAGAAGTCCAATGAGTTGTAGAAGGCTAGGTCCAAGGGGCCTAAGAAAGCAAAGGAGTTCAAGGCAGGAGACCTTGTATGGCTGCACTTGAGAAAGGAAATATTTCCAGACATAAGGAGGAACAAACTCATGGCACATTCAACGTAGATCTGCCAGGCAGCTATGAAGTCCATGGCACATTCAACGTTGGAGACCTGAGTCCTTATCATGGAGAATCTGAGGATTATGAAGATTTGAGGGCAAATCTTCTTCAAGAAGGGGAGGTTGCAACAAGAGTTCAGGACAAGGCTCAAGGCAATCAAGACAACCCCCAAGGCAACAACAAATCAATCAACCACATGACAAGTTATGACAATTTTTTATACAGTCCAAGAATCAATTATCTAAGTCACAGCAAGAACAACAACCCAAATGCACCCTGGCAGACACAGCCCACTTGGACAGGGTCCAAGGGGGTCTTACACACCTAAAAAAACCTAACCAATGGTCAAGCTTGTTCCTAGGGAGAGTC
The DNA here is from genome assembly GCA_022085475.1 of Heliosperma pusillum. NCBI lineage: Eukaryota > Viridiplantae > Streptophyta > Magnoliopsida > Caryophyllales > Caryophyllaceae > Heliosperma > Heliosperma pusillum. Next base: position 10,126 of record JAIUZE010046074.1, on the reverse strand, counting down.
CTTAACACTTTTGTCCAGGATTTCTTCTTCCGAAAATGCACACATCAAAAGTTAGCTTAGGCACCAAGTTCAGCAGACCAGATTCAGCTCTTTTGTGTAGTAGTTCAACTGTCACTGTCAGTCTTTCCTTTTCTGAACAAACCAGCTTAAGGGACCTTCACCAAAGCTTTTGGGATCCATTCTACTCCAATATGCCTCACAATACTAAGCCAGGAAGTCCACTCTTTCACCTAAACAAGTCTGAGCAAACAATTAAGGAAGATTGTCTCATAAGAAACTACTTTTCTGCTTTATTACTTTATTTCAGAATTGTGTAAGATTTGTAGTTGTTACATCGTCCTCTTTTGAGAGCCATTTGTGGCCTTAGATGTAGATGAACGTAGGAGATGTAATCCCTTTTCCTATATAAGGCCTATTCCTAAATGAATGAAAATCAAATTTGAAGTAAAAACCTAAACTAAAACTTGTTTCTGTTAACCCTTTGGCTGTGTGCTGGAGTTGTCCTTTGCTTAGTGCTGGGACTTGAGAACCTAATCCTTTGTTGAGTTCTGGGATTAAGCTCTCAACCCTTAGTCCATTGGCTCTGTGCTTTGGCTAAGTACTATATGTTCTTAGAATTCTAGCATTTCAGTCATTCAACAGGAACAGTTTAAGTTGTGTGAAACCTTAGCTTAATTGTTCTCTCTCTTTGTATTTTCTAAATAATATCATTGCACTTTTTATCTATTCTCATCGCATATATCCCTAATGAAGTCAAACATTTCCATTCACCTATATATTTTACTCATATTCCCATGAGTAACCATTGATGCCTCTCTTCTCAATCCTCACTTAATACATTACCATTCTTACATCATTATTTCACCATATACACACACGCCTCTATATATATCTCAAGTCACAACATCATTACACATCTCATATCAAAAAATCGATTTTTTTTCTCTCTCTCTCACACACACACACACAAGGCTCATCAATCTATCCGTCCTTGCAATATATAACCATACGCATTTCTGACAAAACAATACAATCATGGGGAACAATATTCACTTATAGGATCCGCCAAAGTTACTCCCCAAGACGACACTTCCTTACTCATATTCAAAATACAAGACAATGAATTACATAACTCAACACAAAAATGCATTTACAAAACGAATACACAAATCCCCGCTGCGGCGAAGCCACTCGGTCAAGTGCAACACACTCGGTCGGATGCAACACACTCGGTCGAGTGTCACATTACACTCGATCGAGTCACAAAACACATTACTTCACTATCTTATCAGATCCCGATACTTGGTCGAGTGCCAAGCGTACTCGGTTGAGTAACCTTTACTCGATCGAGTTCCTCGCCCTTATCGGTCGAGTCACAAAAATATATTGCTCCCTAACAACATCAGAGTCCAACACTTGGTCGAGTATCAGGGGTACTCGGCCGAGTCCTCTGCCACACCCGGTCGAGTCACACAATGGTCCAGCCCCCAACTCAACTTTTATGGTATCATAATACACATAAACACAAAGAACTTAATACGCATAAATTTTATCATACTTTTAAACATATAATCATTTCATCTTTACTCCACAAAGTTTCACATGCATCATATGGCCTCCATAGAGCGCAAATCATCTTCATACGCAAATATCATATTTTGCAAACATAAATACATACTTTTCATGCTTAACACCACATCATTTCATATATACAACATGTCATACATATTTTTCATGTTCATCATGCAATTCTTTCATACAAATATACCACATATCATACTCATATCTCGTCACCACTTCATATCAATTTCACAAATCCACATAGTAATCACATCATACAAATATATAATACCTTTATAACACACATCCCATGGTTATATCACATTTATTCAATTTATATCCATTTTAAACATGCTTCACACAACCATACTCAACTCATATATAACATGCTTGCCAATAGTAAACACATTCTTAATCCATAATCACCACCATTCACACATATCTCATTCCATACATGCTTTACGTAACACCATCATATTCATGCTCATATTCCACCTCCACTTCAAATCATTCTCAACAATAAACATCGGGATTCGCATTATGCACATATTCGCTCCGACACCTCCCCGTTGTTACCGAATAAAAGCTATAGAAGCAAAGTTGCGATTTTAGGACGTGTCCGAAATCCTTGCAATAGCTCCCTACAACTTCTACACGCGTTCATTTTATTAGACACTCCGAGATACATTGGGTTCATTGGTTTTAGGTTCCAAAATCGTCGCTCTAATACTACTTTGTAATACCCCTATATACAAAGAGCCTTACAAGACCTCATTAGTACATCAGGATATATACTACCATCTCGGTTGCCGGAGTTAGTACATATCAAAAACAAGCATAACAGAACAATACTTTATGAAATCAATAGTTTAACTCAATGTTACACCAAACCAAATCCAGACGGCATACCGTCCTAAACGTGGAAGGTAAGACTCAACAACAGCAATCCCATCAACTCCCAAAAACAAGCATAAGATACAGTTTAATTAGTCCCTTGAATAAATGACTAAAAGTTAGTCAATGGAGTTTTAATAGAGAGAACGAGTTTGGAAGTTGCAACATCGGAAATTATTATTTAATTATGCGATAATTGAATAATAATTTGTTATGAGACGAGATTTAGTAATTAGATGTTAATTCACTATAAATGTACTAATTGACCAATATAATTAGTGTTAGTACAAGTCATATATATATATGTGTGTGTGTGTGTGCGTGTGTGTGTGTGTGTGTGTGTGTGTGTGTGTGTAAGAGTACATGTAAATATGTTGAGTGTTACTAGATATAATAAATTGGGAAACACTTAAATTATATAAGATAATTAAGTGGATGATTACACATATTTGCAAGACAAATATAAGAATCAAAATGGACTCATAATGGGTACATGAATTTCGTCAAAAACAAAAGCAAGAAACAAAAGTATTGCTTTTGCTTTTGCTTTTGTTCTTTTCTAACTACTCTTCCCAATTACTATTTTTGTTCTTACCCAAATATTACACAAATTAAAGCAACACTCAACCTCACCTCTCTCTTGTCTTGACCGGCAATATGGCCCTTTTATGAGCAATTTTGTCGCTCATCATTTTTCTCTTGTGCTTGTGAGCATTTGGCATTTATCTCACAAGAAATCACTAGAAAAACTCTCTAAAATCAATAGAAATATTACTAAGTGTTAGTGATACCAAATCTAATATTATCAAATTATTACTAAGTGTTAGTAATAGTTGATTTCATACATTTAAGGGTAGTATTTGAAGTATCTAGTTAATATATCTCATACTAGGTTTGAAGGCTTGTTCTTTGTGAAAGTCCATAGACCTTAATTAGACTCCTCTAATTAGTTGCTAAATTACTTGTTAATTTAGTATTTAATGATCTATGTAACATGCATGCAAATATAAAGACATTTATATAAAAGAAGAAATTTCCTCACATTGATATGGAAATAAAAAGGGCACAACAAGAACTCTTTCTTTTTGTTCTTGAGCTATAAGTATGGATGAACAAGAATAATCTCCAAAATAGAAGACCTCCTTCAAGTTGCACCAAGATGACACCAAATAATCTACCCTTATTATTAACAAGATAATAAGATAGATGATATACTACTAATATTAGACTATATTACTACACTAGTAATACTTAGGAAATATTAGTATATGAGAGTTATTAGTGAGAGGAAGGATTTTAGAGAGAAGTGTAAAAATTGCACAAAATCAAGTCATGAAAAAATGAACAACAATTGCACATTATAAGGCCATTTTGGCCGGACCATATTAGTCCAAAAGGACTCTCATTTTGTTCAATTTGATCACATGCATTGGAGTGGAGTGTTGTAGTATATGTGATGATTATATTCTACTTGTTATGTCACTTTCAATTAGTTACTAAAGAGTAAAAACAAGAACAACAATCATCACCATGTAACTATAATCTAACCGGCCACAATGGCCTAGTTTGGTCCATTTTGATTTTTGATATTTGTCTCACAAATACTTATTGATCATATGGTTAATTATCTTGTATAATTAAATGTTAATTTGATCATATAACAATTATATGACTCAATTAAATAAATAATATGTACTTAACATTTTAAGTAATATTTTACCATTATATCAATATATAATGGGTCCCACAATGCTTAGTTAATTTATTTTACAACTCCTTGTAAATATAATTAACTAATGACCTCTATCTCAAAACCTCAACTAATTTAGTAATTTAACGATTAATTACTAAGTTAAATTTTATTTAATCGTATTAAAATAAGATATAAATTTATTAGTCAATTATCGCATAATTGAAAAATAAGCTTAATCGAATTTGAGTTCTTAACTCAATTTCTAACAATTAACTCTCGTACATATCGAATATATGTAATGTATTAATTAACTGTATCGTATACAAATAATTAGTTACTATTTGGATTTCATCCTTTAGGTGTGACCGAAAGGGATCAGTTGATCACCGCCGTTATACGACAATAACGTCAAACTCTAGTCAGCCAACCGTTATTGATTTACGTTAATCAACTGCCTAATCATATATATAGTCAATAAATATCCCAATTATATTCCTTAATAAGATTTATTATGTGGCGCACTATTGTGGAGGACACCTACTCCAACAATCTCCCACTTGTCTGACACAAGTGTGCGTCACCGATTCTCTTGTCTCTTTATCACATCTCCCACTCAACGCAAGGTGTCTTCCAGGTCGCACTTGCGATTGACAATATCTAGAGTGGTTTTCTCGATAGGGAGGGTAACTGTTGCCGGAAAATACCATAGATCTCTTTCGAGTGTGGCACGCAGTACGTGTAACTATCCTCGAGTGGCCTAAAGATGTTTTTACCCAACGTGGGTGGACAATTCCTGTTGATCCATCTACTCTGTATGATGCAGATCACCATGATCCAGAAGAAGTCCATCGGCCTCCTTTTACGGCACGACCTAGAACATCAACCAAAACCAATCGGAAACTGCACCGACTCAGATAGACGGTCGCCAGTCAAAAGAATCGACTTATAGGAATAAGATAGAAGACCCTGCCACGACCAGGCATCAAATAATTGATTTAAGGGTCTCTACAATGTCACTGTCCGACAGAGTGTCATACAGTCTGTCTATGTAAACGACCAGTCATCTCCATGACCCCATGGTGCTGAACCAACCATCGATCGACTTACAATCTAGTCATTTCGAGACGTCACCTCATTGAGTGACTAGGGACAAAATACTAAGTTCGTCCTGTTCACTTGAATTGGGTTCAACCTTTCTTTCAACCAATTCGGATAAACAAAGTATTAAAATTTAGTCAAACTAAATAAAGGAGTTTTTTAATGAAACTCTAACAATGAATGCGATTATCAAATCATTTGGAAAATTGATACGCTATCAATAATTTCATATCTCTTATAATCTCTAGCAATTCAGGTACATATTTCAATCCCATTGAAATGACATGACTATCATGTTCAGCCTGCAAAAAAGCATGGCTAATGGATTAGCAATACTTGCATCTTTCCCATCGTTCTGATTGCTATTTCTCTTGTCTACGTAATCTCATATTACATAAAACTTTCTGAGTACGTGTCTAGGTTTGAATCTAGACTTAGGACTCTTGGCCTAAAGGTAGCTCCCACTGTTTTACCAGTATAATGGGATAGGATATACAGCTATAAGAATTTTTTTGTAGTCCCTCCAATACTGTCGAATCCAAGCTACTTTCATATGATCATCATATGACGCAATGTACTCCATTTCCGTTGTTAAATCCGCAATGATAAACTGCCTGGAACACTTCCAGCGGATACATGACATTTATATTTGAAAATGTCACTCCTACTTGGAACCTTTCCAATAGTATTTTATGTTTGGAACTATTCCAACAGATAAATCGTCTATGAAACACAGCCAGTTCGTGATTTCAAATCACTTTGATCAGTTTGGAAACTGAAGTCTGTGTAAACTCTTACACACAACTCACTTTAAACTCCAAACATATGAAACATATCTTTAGTCCTTCGCAAGTACTTAAGGATGTTCTTAATGGCTATGAAGTGACTCTCACTTGGATTTAATTGCAAATGATTCGTCATACTCAAAGCATGCGAAATGTCGGATTGAGTATACATCACAGCGTATATAATTGACCCCGCAGCGGAAGCAAAAGGAATCAGTTATGATGTGTTCAACTTCCTTGAACTAGTCAAAGATCTTATCAATATAAGAATTTTTGACTCAATGCTAATATCCTTTTAGATTTATCTCCATAAATCCAGATATCTAAAAGATGTATTCTACTTCTCCAAAATCTTCCATCATCTAAAATGATCAACATGTCTCCACATATAAGACTGATGAAAACCATATTACTCCCACTAAACTTCATGTATAAACATAATTCCTCAAGATATCGAGAAATATTTTATGACATGATTAACACACTAATTTCAACTCTTTAATGCTTACTTAAGTCATCCTCTTAAGCTTGCAAATTAACTTAGGATAGTTAGGATCTACGAATCCACAGGTGAATATAAAATATACTACCTCTTCTAGAATCGTATTCAAGAAGGTGGTTCTTGAGATCCAGTTGGCATCATACTATTATGATATGCTGTAATCGCTAAGTATATTCGAATGGATCAAAGAATTAAGGTTGGTGCAAAACTCTTTGCCTACCAAGTTATCTTTGAAATCATTTTAATGTTCATCCATGCAAATTTCGATCTTAAAAATCAATTTACATTGAAGAGGTCGTACTTCTTCAAGTAAAATTTACCAGGTCAAATACCTGACCAGCATGCATGGAGTCCATTACGAATCGTATGACTCTAAGCCATATCAAGAAGTTTGGACTAAAAACAGTCTATTATAAGTCGCATATTAGAATTCATCACTATAAAGGAGCGATAAAATTCCACCTGACCTCCTAGGTTCCGAAGAAACAACTACTGAAAAAAGCAATGAGGAAAACTTTTTCCGGACCATATGCTCAGTTTGTGGCTCTTGACATTTTCTCCCACTTGTCTTCTCAAGATAATCGTATTTTTATTGAAAGACAGCATTCAGAGTCACAAACGCTGTTCTCTGGTCAATGTGGGATTATTGAAGGCACTTGTTTTCATTCAAATTAACTTATAAATAGGTACGCTAACTACCCCTATCGTATCGGAATGAAATCTGACTGTTTTAAATCTGTTTTAATATGGTGGGAAAAGAAATAGCAGACAAACATATTAAGATCCCAAGGTTTAGTCAAATGGCTCATTTTGACTTGATAAAGACAAAACCATATCGTATAAGGTTCTGTTTCTCTATTCAACAACACCTTATCTAATAATGTGTGTTAGAAAAGTTAACTTGTGAAACCATTTCACAATACTTTTGGTGAAAATCAAAGTCAATACTTAGATATTTATAGTTACGATTTAGTCGTAAGTTCTTGATCTAATGCTGTAGTGGTTAACTACTTCTCATTGAAGCTCTTTGAACTTTTCAAAGATTTCTCTTAGCACCTCATTAAGTAGAATCAAACATAATGTCTACTTAAATCGTCGGTAAATAAAATGAAATAGTCATAACCATCTCTGGTTGTGTTTGTTATTGGACCACACATATTCTAATGTAATAGGGCCAATAACTCACTAGTTCGATTTCCTTTTAAATAAAAAGGGCACGAATTATCTTGCCTTGAATACAAGATTCGTACGCACCATAAGATTCAAAATCAGATGGTTTAGGGATAGTTGTCAATACTAGCCTCTTAATGTGCTACACAATCCAGAACTAAGATTAGATAAGGGTCACCAATTTGAGCTTTTACAATCTATATGACAAGTAATTATTACTAGTTTAGATCAAGAATATATTTACCTTTGATTGGTATGGGATAACCATTGACCAAGTATAGGCATAAAAAGATACAACGTTTGTTCTATTCACAAAAGTGAAACACTTGTGTCGTACACTTAAGTGGATATTATATTCTTTATTTAGAGGTTATGTACATAATAACGTTTATTGAAGTATACCTCTAAATCCAAAACTAGATTGATCACATTATAACTTTTATATGTCTCTATAGAAATAAAACTACACTAGTTATATTTCCCTTGTAGGTCGACATTTAATTATGGTTAGTCGTCACACGAATCATTATTATATGCATTGAATACATTGATGAAAACCATAATAGGTATCTAATACCCAAAAATTGCATTTAGCAAAATAAATGTCGATCATATAGATATTATGGGTGAAAATAGTACACCAAATTTCTAACTCTTTAGAAAACTTGGGGCAGATTCTTTTCTTGTGTCCTACACTGTAAAATAGAATCGTCAAAAGTTGGGTTCGACACCTTGCTTGGGTTTTGACTTTTACTATTCAAAATAGTCTTGCCTTTTTCCCTTGCCTTGTGTCAAAGTCGAGCCAACCTACTCTTGAACCTTGTCTTAACAATTTAAGAATATAAACATCATTCTTAGTGCTCCCACTCACTTTCATGAATCTCTACTTAGACAAGTATATTAGAATTACTGTGAAGACTATATATTCTTCATTTCATTCATGGTTTTACCTTCAAAAGGATAAACATTTCATGATGTGACTACGTTATTTGGTTATTCACGATTTTAAATAAATCGATTAACCTAGTCGTCCCAACTGATTTGGCCTCTTTTGAGGTAAGCCTCGATAAGGAGCATTATGACGACATACCAAAAATTAGAATATTTTCGTTGGAGCGGAAAAATTGATGTACCATTGTTATGAGAAGACGTCACTAAAAATCAAAACGTTTTTGACTAAGTGTGACTTATTCAATTACTCTTCATAAGAGACATTTGCAATGGTTAATATGAGGATCAAAAGAAAGATAAAATTCATTTTGTCTTTAGCTACGGTGGTATAAACGGAGATTGCAATCAAAATGCTACCTTATAAAATAATGGAAACCCTTTCCATGATTTGAACGGATTTACAAGTTCATAGAAGGATAAAATATATGTCATTTGCGCGTATAAAATAAATCTCAACGGAAAATAAACATTCATTGCTTATATATAATTTACTTGTAAAAACAATTTTAAACAAGTCACTCATATAATGACCCCTCACGAAATTATATAAGTGATTCCAAGACCCATCTTTAGACAAAAATAGTCATCGCATGCTACCTTTATCAAAAAAATGGTAAGTCAATACTTGACTAATTCTACACTTAGAACTCTTGGTTGACGGATTTCAACTAAATCCATATCCTAGTCCCAAGATAACGCTTATCTCGTTGAGTCCAATCCAATTTTGGCTTGTGATCGCATCACCCTACTTACCCGAGGTAAAAAGGGACCCACGAGCGTGGTAGCCCTAATGAACACGGGGTTCATAGGTGTTACTAATTGGTAAGGCTAAATCTCAATTTTTTAAGTTATGTGAGGGGTCTTGTCAATTTTGTTATTAATTCCCTATAAGCGAACTAAGTCGGTGAATTGTGAATAACGTTGAATTGACAATAACGTAAATAAAATGCATGTGTGACGATTTTGGCACGAGCGAAAATAAAGCAAGCAACCAAGCAACAATAAAATCCTAGTATGGCCACCTAGCTAATTCAAAATTAACTAGATAGTTACAAATTCGGAAACCAACTCCTTGGTCCTTTGCCTCTTCACTTGGAACACCTTCCAAAATGGCACCGTCTTGAGGGAGTCACCGGTCTTCATAAAAATAATTACAAATATACAAATATACAAATTCCTATTATACATTTGTTCTATAAAATAAAATTATTAATTATTACAAACCGGCGATACGAGATCGCAATAAAAATTACAACCAAACCGTTATTCCCTTACATTACGGGTAATAACGATTAAAAATAACTAGGCCATACTAGGTACAAAATTTGTATAAATTATTAAATAAATGACATTCATTCATTCAACCATAAATAAAATAAATTGCTGCAAAATTCATGCCAAAATCGTCCTAAATTCATTCATGCTCATGTAGCTCGATTTTTCCCGGGATTCATTGATTTTTAACCATTAAAA
>JAIUZE010046073.1:0-68092 GCA_022085475.1 Heliosperma pusillum | reverse complement strand
CGTTGAATTGACAATAACGGTAAATAAAAATGCATGTGTGACGATTTTGACATGAGCGGAAATAAAGCAAGCAACCAAGCAACAATAAAATCCTAGTATGGCCACCTACCTAATCAAAATTAACTAGATAGTTACAAATTCGGAAACCAACTCCTTGGTCCCTTGCCTCTTCACTTGGAACACCTTCCAAAATGGCACCGTCTTGAGTGAGTCACCGGTCTTCATAAAAATAATTACAAATATACAAATATACAAATTCCTATTATACATTTTTTCTATAAAATAAAATTATTAAATTATACAAACCGGCGATACGAGATCGCAATAAAATTACAACCAAACCGTTATTCCCTTACATTACGGGTAATAACGATTAAAAATAACTAGGCCATACTAGGTACAAAATTTGTATAAATTATTAAATAAATGACATTCATTCATTCAACCATAAATAAAATAAATTGCTGCAAAATTCATGCCAAAATCGTCCTAAATTCATTCATGCTCATGTAGCTCGATTTTTCCCGGGATTCATTGATTTTTAACCATTAAAAATCAATATCAACATTTAAATCTCATTTAAATTCAAACTAATTAACTAAACTGATTTAGAATTCAAAATTAGTCACTACTAATTTTGTTGGTCATTAATTAGATCGATTTGATTTCATTTGCTAAATATTACGGTTTAATCATAACAATTATGAAATAAAACCAAAATAAAATATAAACATCATAAAATTTGAAACCAAAAATTTTGTACATTCTGGAACAATTCCAGAAACTATAAAAATAAAAAACATTTGCTCAAAAAATTTAAATTAATTTTATGAACAAATAGCTTTGTATTTAATGGTTTTATCAAATAAAAAACATTAGATATAGTAAAATAGTGAAACAAATTATGAAATTTCACCACAAGTATCAAAATAAGAATTTAAAATGTACAAAAAATTTTCAAGACCAGAAATGTAATTTTCAATTTTATGACCATTATAATCTCATATTATCGATTTTTATCGTATAAAAATCAATGAACATGCAATACATAAGTAAAAGTCACGAAATTTTACATACAATATGTAAGACATGCATGTGAGATCATTTTAAATTTCATGGCCATAATCAACATGCAACTATTTTTAGTTAACTTTTAACTCATAAAATGCATGTTAACTCGGTTTAAACGCCAAAAATCAAAATAAATAGCAAATTAATCCCTAAAATCACGAAATTTGACCACAAACATTTTGAGATCAGTAAGGTATACATGACCAAATTTTATTTGTCAAGAATCGTATTTTAACTCAAAATCTTTGATTTATTAGTTATCTTATAACTTTAATAAAAATGTCCAAAATGAACATGCATGCTACAAGCTAGCTCTGATACCACATGAAATTCCATAGACCTTAATTAGACTCCTCTAATTAGTTGCTAAATTACTTGTTAATTTAGTATTTAATGATCTATGTAACATGCATGCAAATATAAAGACATTTATATAAAAGTAGAAATTTCCTCACATTGATATGGAAATATATGGGCACAACAAGAACTCCTTCTTGTTGTTCTTGAGCTATAAATATGGATGAACAAGAATCTCCACAGTAGAATACTCTCTCTAGTTGCAACAAGATGAACCCAATAATCTACCCTTATTTTAACTGATATAAGATAGATTTATACTCTAATATTAGAATATATTACTACACTATAATACTGATGAAATATTAGTATATGAGAGTTTTTAGTGAGAGGAGATTTAGAGAGAAGTGTAAAATTGCACAAAATGAAGTAATTGAAAAATGAACACAATTGCTCATTTTAAAGCCAATATGGCCGGACCACATTGTCCAAAAAAGGACTCTTATTTTGTTTAATTTGATCACATGCATTAGAGTGGAGTGTTTTAGTATAAGTGATGATTATTTCTACTTGATATGTCACTTTCAATTGGTAACTAAAGAGTGTTAATAAGAGCAACAATCATCACCATGTAACTAGAAACATAACCGGCCATTATGGCCTAGTTTGGTCCATTTTGATTTTTGATATTTGTCTCACAAATACTTATTGATCATATGGTTAATTATCTTGTATAATTAAGTGTTAATTTGATCATATAACAATTATATGACTCAATTAAATAAATAATATGTACTTAACATTTTAAGTAATATTTTACCATTATATCAATATATAATGGGTCCCACAATGCTTAGTTAATTTATTTTACAACTCCTTGTAAATATAATTAACTAATTACCTCTATCTCAAAACCTCAACTAATTTAGTAATTTAACGATTAATTACTAGTTAAATCTTATTTAATCGTATTAAAATAAGATATAAATTTATTAGTCAATTATCGCATAATTGAAAAATAAGTTTAATAATCGAATTTGAGTTCTTAACTCAATTTCTAACAATTAACTCTCGTACATATCGAATATATGTAATGTACTAATTAACTGTATCGTATACAAATAATTAGTTACTATTTGGATTTCATCCTTTAGGTGTGACCGAAAGGGATCAGTTGATCACCGCCGTCAAACGACAATAACGTCAAACTCTAGTCAGCCAACCGTTATTGATTTACGTTAATCAACTGACTAATCATATATATATTCAATAGATATCCCAATTATATTCCTTAATAAGATTTATCATGTGGCGCACTATTGTGGAGGACACCTACTCCAACACTGTGTTCTTTCAACTCTGTCCCATAGTCACTCGACCGGGTACAACTTACTCGATCGAGTAACCTTGAGACAAAAGGATCTCTTGTCTTTTTCTTTGTTTTGTTGTCATTCATATGTCGATTCTTGTTTTTTTTCGTCTTGTTCATATTGTATGTGTTATTTACTAATCCTTAATGTGCGTTAATCTTTCTTATGCTACGAGTAAGAGTGGTCTCTTCCCTTCTCTTTTGTTTGTTTATAACTAGATTAGTTTTAAATGAACTCACATGCTAAACAACTTTGACAAAGTTAATTGCATTAAAACTGACATAGAACTGACATCACATGTTAGGGTTAAATTGCATGGTTGCATCTCATATGACTCGTTCCAAATAGCGATTCATTATGCTTAGTAGAGACCGTTTTATTACGAGCGGGATTGGGTGCTTTTTTAATGAAGTTAAAATTGTCTTCCTAACACGTAACCTCACAAGAGTCTTTTATCTCTAAATCGGTTTTCTAAATTCCATAAAACTTTAGTGGCGACTCCTTTCAAATGCTAAGGTTTAAAATGTGTTTTTCAAAGACTTTTAAAAGTCGCGTTTGTTACCCATGGAAGCGATTTCCCGTATCCACAAATTGGCGACTCCGCTGGGGACCGTGAACCTTGAAAAGAAAATGAATGGATATTAGGTTACTTGTCATGTTTATTTTATTTAATCATCCATAAACTCATTTGAGACTTTAAGATTGGGCCATTTTCTCCTTCGGATTTCGCCCCATGATAGGAAAATGACGTCCACCGTGTCTGATTTAAATATCAAGGTGAATCGTGGAGGTTGGCCACCTTATACATGTCATTTGCTATAAGCTGTGAGGAGTATATTGGTACCCCGACAAAGCAATTTCATTGGCACAAACCCTCTTTAGAGACCGACCGAGACTTAGAAGAGTCTAGCCCATGTATTGCATCCCTAACATACGAATGACTACATGCTATGTGGATCCCGTGTCTCTTTTTTTCGAAAATCCCGTTTCAAAACGTCCCATTTTTCGAAATTTCAAGTCAAACTTTTCAAACCCATTTCTCTTTATTCAACCCTTTTGAAAAAAAGATCCATTTCTAGCTGAACTGCTACCCATTTAGGATTTGAAAAATCCAAATTATTTTCAAATTCGACCCTTTTGCAAAAAGAGCCTTTTTCTAGCTGAAATGCTGCCCAAATAGGATTATAGGAAAATCTGAACCAATTCTTCAAAATCACCTCTTTTGACGAAAGAACCATTTCCAAGTCGAACTGCTGCCGGATTAGAATTAGATCTTTTCCTCAAACCAAAATCAAGCCATTTTAAGTCGGCATGCTGCCCGTTTTAATTTCAAATTCAATCGAATCATGAATCGAACCTTACTCAAACCCAGAATCGAGTTTGAGTCAGTTAGGTCGAGTCAATCTAGTCGTGTCTCGTTTGTCCATCCCCATACGTGCCATTTGGATCACCCGAGTCGATTTTTGGGTCCGAGTCGTGAATATCGACCATTTGGTCTGAGTCGATCCACCTAAAACGTCCTAACTAGATCACATGGATGTTTATCACGAGCCCAAGAACCATGTTTGGTTCAAGCACGGGTTAGTCACACCGAGTTAAGCTAATGCCATGTTGTAACCGCGTCTAGGTTTGAAAAACCAGTCTTAGTCGTGTTTGACCCAAAATGAGTGGGCCAGATTACTCGCTCTCCGGGTTCGAGTCCAATGTCGAGTCTTGAAGAGTCTGTTGTTTCTTTTGTGAGTCGAGTCCTATTTGTGCAAGGGATCTTGATTTGGTAACTGATTTTGCTCGGGGTTTTATTGTAGAAAGGCCTCTACAAACCCGTCAGAAAGCAATGGAAGCTTCAGTCGAAAAGCTCACAACGAGTCTCGATTAGGTGGTCGAATGGTTGGCTAGTCTCGAGGCTAATATGGGTATTAAAGCTCCACCTCATCCTCCACCTGAAACTGGGTTCGAGAAAAGGTTTAAGTTGGTTGAAGATTGCCTCAAGCTGTCTCGGGGTGAAAACATACACTATGAAAATGCTCGGGGGTATACTCCAGTTCAGGATAAGTTGACCACCAACTTTGTCTTGGCCGATATCCCTAAATTAAAAGGCACTGAAGACTCACTTCAGCATATCCGTTCTTATAAGGAGTACCTTGCGCTGAAAGGGGTACCTGCAGAAATGTTATCTCACATTTTCGCTCAGTCGCTCGCAGAACATCTGAAGGCTTAGTTTCATGGGCTAGATCTAAAGAATTTACCGGCATTCGAAGACATTGCGGTGGAATTCTGTAAGCATTTTGCTGATAATGCTGAGATTCAAACCACTATGACAACTCTCAAAGTGATGACTCAAAAGGAAAGAGACAAATTTACTAAATTCCTTACTCGATGGCGTGCTGAAAGCGTTAAGCATAAAAAAGACCCGAAGAGACGGAAATGGTAAATAAGTTCGTCAAGAATCCACTGGATGCTATCAAATATGAAAACTTTGGATCGTTTAAGGAACTCATTCGAGTCGGGAGGAATATTGAAGATGATGTCCGGATCGCTGAGGCCGAAAAGCCTAAAGGGTATCAAGGTGCCTCGTCCTTCAAAGCAAAGGCACCCTCTTCTAGTAATCACATCCAAGCTATTAGCCTTCTAGGAGGAACTCCTAAAGGGCCACAACGACAAAAGCCTAGGGTGTTCACTAACATTGGGAGTACCTACACCTATGCACTCCAAAGGCTCTCGGCACAGGGGAAGTTGGATCCTATCGGTCCCACCCCAGACCCACCTGTCGAACGACAAGGAAAGTGGTACAAGCCGAACGCTTATTGTACTTATCACCGAGGAAAGAGGCATGACACGGAGGATTGTTTTCACCTTAAGCATGAGATCCAAGATAGGATCGAGAATGGGACAATTCCAATCCCGACGGTTAAACCCAACAACATGTACAACCCGTTCGGTAATCACACAAATGCCATATTTGTCCAAGACAACATGGATGTATCTCACCTAATCCATCCTATTTGCCGTCTCACTGCGTTCTACGTCGGGACGGTCTACGTAGACTGTTCTAAATATCTCCCACGAGCCAAGAACGAAGTTCAAATCGGGGATTTCGTTATCGACTGCACACCATACATTCTCCAAAGTGGGAATGAAATTAATGGGATTTGGGATGACGATGAAGAAGACATCTATCTCGCCGAAGGTGCGAACGTTCCTTTAACTCGGGAGGATATATCAAGAATGAGAAGAGACTCCCGCGAGCTAACCATTTGGCTCGCTCGGCTCACTCTCCCCTCAACGAAAGGATAATTTGTCCTTCTGTTTTTGGGAATGTTGTAATTACTACACCACCCAAAGAGACCACCATAGTCAAAGCACTTGGTGAGGGTTCGATTTCAGAGGCTTCCCTCATCAAGCAGCTACAAAAGACTAAGGCATATGTCTCTATCTGGGAACTTATACTGAGTTCATTCAAACACCGACAAGCCCTAATTCAAGCACTAATGAACATGACGGTGTCACCTAATACCTCTCCGGATGATATGATTTCATTCGTTTCCCAAAACCGACCACGGCTTACTAATGTCGTGACATTTTCTGATGAAGGCTTGCCCTCCTTCAGGCCCAAACATTGCCTGGCTATGTACATCACGGTAGAATGCCGTCACAAACGACTCCCAATGACTCTCGTCGACGACGGTTCCGCGGTCAACGTCCTCCCACTAAGGACGGCCCTCATTCTAGGTCTCGAGAAGAACGATTTTATACCCACCACGCAAACGGTCCGAGCATTCGATGGCACTGTGCATCGAGTAACTGGACTCGTCACTTTAAGCATGAGTGTGGGAAAAATTAAAAAGCGGATGAATTTCCAAGTGATAGATGTCGCTGCATCTTTCAACTTGTTGCTCGGTAGGACATGGATTCATGCTATAAAGGCCGTATCTTCCACCCTACATCGGAAGATCAAGACCCCACTCCAAGGCAAGGTGATAACTATCGATGCTACTCCAATGGTAGTGACGGGAGGGGACATAACCTCGGAAGTTCAAATTGATACCACAGTTGAATCTTACGGATTTGAGGTCGTCAATGCGATCGAATCTGGATTCGAAATGACAAACATGGACTTGTACACTGAAAGCCATACTTGCAAAATGGTTCTCGAAACCGGGAAGTATTTCGGTCTCTCCTTGTACCCTCGAAGGAAGAATGTCCTTGAAATGAAGCCACCCCTCCCCAAAGGAACTAGATTCGGGATAGGGTACAAGCCAACTGGCGAGACCTCTAAGATATTAGGATCTTGACCGAAGGTTGAGACATTAACATGAAGCCATACTTTTTAACTCTAAATGGCTACTTCATAAAAGCTGGTAAAGACGTGTCATGTTTGGATTTTCCTTAACCAATCTTCGACTCAAAGGCCAACAAATGGGTCCCTGAAATCAAGATATTCCAAAACTGCAATTACATTCCTGACGATGTCATGACTGTAGCCACGGTAAAGAAGAAGACCACCCCAATCAAAGATGGGAAAGCTATGGGTCTCCTCTTCGGAGAAGAAAATAAACCAAGGGTGTCAAACGAAGATTTGATAACCACGATCATGAGAAGCGACCGTTTCAATCCATCTACCCTCATCATGTATGTAGATCCTCGGAAGACTACATCTGGATGGAGGAAAACAATCAAATGGACTGACAACAAGGGACTGTTTGATGCGTGTCTTTCATATGCGTTTATTCTCTTATTTAACATGCATTTCTATGCTTATTACGTAACTTTTAGCTATTATTATTCCTCTATTTGCTACTTTGGGTTGTGTTATAGTTTTATAGGTTATTACCCAAAGAGGAGCAAATGCAAGCCAAATCCTATCAACAAAGTAAGTTTGAAGGAATTTCAAGAGCCTTATGTCACTAGTGTCAACTTTGAAGAGCCATATCTCAAGATATACAATTGATAATCCAGTGATTCCAATTGGAGATGAAATATAATCCTCTTAGATTTCCAACACCACCAAATATGCATGATTTAACCAAGTAACAAAGAAATGGAGGCCTCTTGATGTTCGGTGCGCATTGCAGGAAATGCGCCAGACTTTTAGTCGATCGACTAGCTGAAGTTGTCGAATGACCACTTGAAAAATTTAGTCGATCAACATAGCTCATTAGTCGATCGACTAAAATCATCACGACATCCTTTTTAGTAAATCGACTAGACCATTTGGTCGATCGACTAATTCTAGTAATTAGACGGTTATTTCGTGGCTCTGGCCCATTAGTTACTTAATTACTCTAGCTTATGGATCTAGTATTTAAGCCTTATAAGACAAAATAATTAGGTTATCTTTGACACTGTTAAACATTATACGTTTCTTTTAGCAACTTTAGATCTAATAACTTGGAATCGATCTTTCTTCCTCTTTTTGGGTATTGAAACTTCTTTCATATCAATTACTTTCTCTTATTATCGTTCTTTGTTATTCACTCTCGTTCATTAGTTTCTTTGTCTATTAATTGTTATCTTTTGCCATGTTTAATTCAACTCTTATTGTTGTAGTTAATTTCATTAGATCCAACATGAGTAGCTAAATCTTCTTTGCTCGGATTTAGGGGAACTGCGGTTACGAGATGATATATCGGTAGATTATTAACTAAGTCATAATTATTGGTTTTTATTGTTAATCGTTGCATCAATTGTTGGTAAATTTGTTAAATGCGTGTGACCAATCTATTAGTTTGTTAAATCTCGACCTAGATCGTAAGATATGGAAAATGTAGAACTTGCAGCGGACAATAGAACATACTAATTAGAGCGAAAGTTACATTAATAATTCCAGGGTAAATAGTAGACCGAAAAGAACTATCCATTACCCTTCTGACCCTATTTGTGTTGACCTTTTAATCATATCGTTGAACGCCAGTGACCGTAGTAACCCGATATCCTAGCAATTTCTCTTATTATATTTGAATTGAATTTTTTTCTTTATTTCTCTTTCCTTTATTTCTCTCTCCTTCACTACTTTTAGTTTATAAAACAAACAATCAAAACCCCAATGGTTACTTAGACGGACTATTGATTAGCAAATAGAATTTCTTTAGTCTCCATGTGGATACGATCAGAACTTCCCTTACTGCATTAGTTTAGGCATGTTGGTTATCTTTGATAGGTGTGCGATTTAGCCTGTCAAGTTTTGGGGCCTTTGCCGGGGAGACGGTTTATTTTATTTGCTTTTTATTTAGTTTGTCTTTTGGTTCAGGGAACTTCCGTTACTTGAGACCGTTCCATGCTATTTACTATTAGATTCCTGCAGGATGAGAACGAATGTTTTGGTACTTATATAGACAGGATCAAAGAATGGCTTGATACACTACATCATGGAGTTTTTTCTTCCCTCCAAATTTGCATGTTTATTATCCAGGGTATAAATGACCCTACACAAGCATACCTGAACTCCATCGGTAAGGGGGACTTCAGTGGGAAACCCGTCGATAAGGTATTAGAATTTTTTGAGTGGTTTGCCCTTGAGAGTGTTAAGCCCCAATTTTCCCTTTTTGTGAGCGATAAGAGTAAAGACATGGTGATTGAGCCCACTTTTGACAAACTGAAGATAATTGATGCCAGTAAGGCTATTAAGGACATTTCTTATGCTATAGCTGTCACTGATGAGTCGGTTTCTAATGTTTATTCGGGTTCCATGATAAGGGACCCATTGGAGGCTTTGATTGTTTTAGATACTTGTGCATATGACTCAAGAACCATGACATTGTGTTGGATATGTTAGAGGCTGCTTTGGAAGTTATAGAGCTTAGTACTGACGAGATCCAGGCGGTAAATAGGTCGGTGTCCACCTGTTGCATGATTGAGGTAACGAAACCCGAGCTTAATCCTCTTTCCTCAAATATTAGTTATGTGTTCTTAGATGAGTTTGAATCGCATCTAGCCATTGTTAGTTCAACTCTGATCAAGACCACCTATCTGCTTTGGTTGTTCTTAAAAAGAATGCATTTGAGGAGATTGATGATTATGACTCACCAAAAGGTAGACCACCGGACATATATGAGATCATTTGTGATAGAAATATTAACATTCAACTTATTGTTGTTAAGTGGACTACCCTGATTGTTTACTGTCAGCGTCATCGTGGGAAAATTAATAAGATGCAATGGTTTATTCTATATGTATTGATTTTTCCCTTTTACTATTTATTATCTTGTGAGGATCATGCACAGAGTTATGATCATCTTTTAAGGGCCTTGGCGCCTACTCTTACCCGTATTTGGATAAGGGTCGCTGAATAGTGGTAGCTGGCCACAACCTCCCTTTGTTGTTGGGTGGTTTGGGGAGGTCTATCTTGTATAATTTTGTAAGTTTGCTTCCATTTAATTTATATTCATTTCCATTCACCTTGTTTTGCGTACCCTTTTCTCTATATTTTTGATGCTGCTTATTGTTTGCTGAAAACAATGAGGACATTGTGTGTTTTTGGTTTGCGGAGGGTATGCATATGTCTGTGTTTTGCATCCATTTGCATATTTGTTGCATTCACGCTCTTATATTTATTGCATTTATGCATGCATTGTCGTTTTCAATAAAAACAAAAAATTTAAAACATAAAACAAAAAAAAACATGTTTACTTTTGCATTTAGGTCGAGTCGGAACGGTTAGATAACAATGATGAAACCGCGTCTATGCTTTTATAGTCTAAGCCTTGCATTGTCAATGCCGTCATGCACAATCATTTGAACAATCTACGAGTTTTTGATTAAATTTTACTAAACTAATAGACTTGACTTGATATCGGCAACCTACTTAAACATTCTAAGGAATTAGAGCCTTCATAAACTGATCACAATCATGATCAGTTTCATCTAGGATGTGAGTAGGACTCCTTATAAGACATGTAACATTAATTTGCAGTGATATTATAGGGGTGTGTTAGGAATTGGACCCTAGACTCCTATCTAGCACTGGATATGGATGTTACTCAACTCCCACAGCTCAACACAGGGAATCAAACAACAAACTAGACTAGCTAAGGCTCCTTACCACAGCCAAGCACAGGTAAGCAGACTTGAACTAAACAACAAGCAAACACCCCACAGTCTATGCACAGGGATATCTAACTTGCCACAGACTTAGATCAACAACCACAGCCTAGCACAGGAAGTTATCTGGCCTGACTTTCAACCAAGACAATGCATAAGTTGGAAAGATTTTAGAAATGAGAACAATGCTCAGTTTTTTTCATTCAATAACAACTGCCTTGTACAAAAGAGCATGGGTCCTTATATAGGCCTCAATGCTTGATGTGATTACAACCCTAGAGTATCATCTAAGGGCCAAGATTAACTATTAAAAGATGACAAAATACTGGCTAGAAATACAGACTGCTAATGCCAAAAGAAAAACAATAAAACAGACAAAATGCAGACATTTGACAATGACATGCTCCAGGTTGTGCTTGTTGCTTGGTGTTGGCTTGGAACTTGTGGACGAGGCTCATCAATGCTCCTTGACCTTCTTCTGCAGTAGTTCTAATAGTAGGGAAGACAAGGAAAGACTTTTGGAGATAGTCTTTCAGTTTTTAGCTAGAAATGGAAAGACTGCTTTATGCTTTATGCTTTGGGTAGGCTGTTTTGATTTGGATTTTTAGGGTAGTTGTGTTGTGTTTTGGAACTGGTTCCCTAGGACTTTTTTGGACCTAGGTGGGTAAGGTTTTAGCTGGGCTTGGTGGTAGCTGGTGGTTCAGAGTGTGGTGGTAGTTATGCCTTCCCCAAGTGACTGGTGTAGGCTGTTTTTGTGATTTTGTGGTGGGGTGTTGGTGGGCTTGTCTTTGGCTTGCTTGGCTCGTGTCTTGGCTCGTGTCCTGGCTCGTGTCCTGGCCAACATTGCTCAGCTTGCAGCTTCCCCTTTTGTTACCCATCCCTTGCCCCCAGATTGACCCTTGGATACCCATGTAGACCTCCCCTTGGTTACCAATGCTCACCCCTTGATCCCCCTTGGCCTGCCCCTTGTCCCTAGTGTTGAATTCTGCCCTGCCCTGTGCCCCAGCTCCTGCTGCATCCTCCCCTGGTTGAATTGAGCTTGTCCTCAAGCCTGTAGCCTCCTCATCTCCAGAATCCCCATAGTATGGACTGAGATCCCTTACATTGAAAGTGCCTTGAACCCCATAGTCTTCTGTTAGATCAACCTTGTATGCATTAGGACCAACACTTTCTATGATTTCAAATGGACCATCAGCTCTAGGCATGAGTTTGTTCTTCCTCCTAGCTGGGAACCTCTCCTTCCTCAAGTGGAGCCACACTAAATCCCCTGGCACAAACTCCTTCTTGGACCTAGGAACCTTGGACTGTTTCTTGTACCTCTCATTTGCCCTTTCTATTTGCTTTCTGACTGACTCATGAAGCTTCACCATCTGCTCAACCCTCCTCTTTGCATCAAAGTTCACTTCCTCCCTTGGTATGTTAGCTAATTCCAGTGGCATAAGTGGATTAATCCCATAGACAACCTCAAATGGACTGTGACCTGTGGCAGATGAGGGTGCTCTGTTGAAAGCAAACTCAGCATGAGCTAGCTTCAAGTCCCAATCCTTCAATGACTTGCTTACCAGACACCTCAAGATCCTCCCTAGAGTCTTGTTTGTGACCTCAGTTTGGCCATCAGTCTGAGGGTGGTGAGAGGTGCTGAACAAAAGCCTGGTCTTCAAGAGCCTCCATAGTGTTTTCCAGAAGTAACTCATGAACTTAACATCCCTGTCTGAGACTATTGACTTAGGAACCCCATGTAGTCTCACAATCTCCTTCAAGTATAGCTCAGCAACACTTGCAGCATCCTCAGTCTTCTTGCAAGCCACAAAGTGAGCCATCTTGCTAAACCTGTCAACAACAACCATTACAGAATCCTTACCTCTTTGTGTCCTAGGTAGTGCAACAATAAAGTCCATGCTCACATCCTCCCAAGGTTTGTTTGGCACTGGTAGTGGAGTGTAAGGTCCAGTCTGGAAAGAACTCTTGGCTTGTTGACATGTGGAGCACCTCCTGAGGACAACCTGAACATCCCCTATCATCCTGGGCCAGTAGAATTGATCCTGCAGTATTTCAAGTGTCTTTTGAACCCCAAAGTGTCCCCCTAGTCCTCCTGAGTGTACTTCCCTGATGAGTAGATCCCTGTAAGAACCCCTTGGAATGCATAGCTTGTTTCCTTGGAACAAGAACCCCTCCTGCAGCATGTACTTCCCCCCTTGAGTCCTTCCTCCTCCAGTTTGTGTGATCCATTCCTCAGCAAAGTCAGGGTCCTCCTTGTACAATTCTTTCAGAAATTCAAACCCCAACACCCTTTGCTCCATGACTGCTAACAAAGAATGCCTCCTTGACAGTGCATCTGCCACAACATTCTGTTTCCCCTCCTTATACTTACTAGAGAATGTAAAGGATTGTAGAAACTCTACCCACTTGGCATGCCTGTGATTCAGCTTGTGTTGGCCACTGATATACTTCAATGCCTCATGATCTGAGTGCAGAACAAAAGGCTTTGGCTTCAAGTAGTGCCCCCAATGCATGACTGCTCTGATGATGGCATAGAATTCCTTATCATAAGTGGAGTACTTGAGCTTGGCACCATTCAGTTTCTCACTGAAATAAGCAACTGGCTTTTGCCCTTGTATCAACACTGCCCCAATGCCAACCCCACTAGCATCACACTCCACCTCAAACAGCTGATCAAAGTCAGGTAGTTTAAGGATTGGAGTCTCACACATCAACCTCTTGATCCTCTCAAAGGATTGTTGGGCCTCCTCAGTCCACTGGAACTCCCCTTTCTTCAAGCACTCAGTGATGGGTGCTACAACTGAACTGAAGTTCTTGATGAACCTCCTATAGAATGAAGCCAACCCATGGAACCCCCTCACCTCAGTGATGGTTTTAGGTGTAGGCCATGTTTGAATGGCTGCAACCTTCTCCTGATCAACTGAGATTCCTCTTCCTGACACAATGTACCCTAGAAATGCAACCTCCTCAACCATGAAGGTACACTTCTCTAGCTTCCCATACAGCTTCTGCTCCTTTAAGATCCCAAAGATTGTTTCAAGGTGCCTGAGATGTTCCCCTCTGCTGCTACTATACACTAGGATGTCATCAAAGTAAACCACAGCAAACCTGCCCAAACAAGGCCTCAACACTTCTGTCATAAGTCTCATGAAGGTGCTTGGTGCATTGGATAGTCCAAATGGCATGACAAGCCATTCATACAGACCATGTTTTGTCTTGAATGCAGTCTTCCATTCATCCCCCTCTCTGAGCCTCACCTGATGGTAACCCTGCCTTAGATCAATCTTAGAAAAGACCTGAGCTCCACTTAGCTCATCAAGCATGTCATCTAGCCTTGGAATGGGGAACCTATACTTGACTGTAATGTTGTTGATTGCCCTGCTGTCAGTGCACATCCTCCAGGTGCCATCCTTCTTGGGCACTAGTAGAGCAGGTACAGCACAAGGGCTTAGGGACTCCCTCACAAACCCTTTGCTCATAAGCTCCTCAATCTGCTTCTGCAACTCCTTGGTGGCAGTTGGGTCACTCCTGTAGGCTGGCCTATTTGGCAGCACAGAACCTGGGACCAAATCAATGTGGTGCTCAATCCCTCTTAGGGGTGGTAGTCCATCTGGTAACTCTCTTGGAAAGACCTCCTTGTATCTCAAGATCAAAGGTTCAACCTCTGCTGGCAACTTGGAACCTTCCCCTTCTGTTACTTCCTTAGATAGCAAGATGATCACAGGTTGTTCTTGCTTCATCTCCTTGATCATAGCTGCCTCTGATAAAAACAACACCCCATTGACCTCCTCTGGCACATTGGGACTCCCATAATTCCTCTGGTTGGGTGGTAGAGGTGTCAAAGTTACCTTCTTTCCCCCATGCCTGAAGCTATAGGTGTTATCCCTACCCTGATGAGTGGTGTTTCTATCAAACTCCCAAGGCCTCCCTAGTAGTAGGTGACAGGCATCCATTGGTACTACATCACACAATACCTCATCTTGGTATACCTTCCCAATAGAGAAGGGCACCAGGCATTGCCTATCAACCCTCACCTCAGCCCCCTTGTTAAGCCATCTCAGTTTATAGGGGTGTGGATGCTCTTGAGTAATCAGACTTAGCTTGTTCACTAGGGTGATGGAAGCCACATTGGTACAACTTCCCCCATCAATGATCAAGTTGCATACCCTCTCTTGAATGGTGCACCTGCTTCTGAATATCAAAGACCTCTGGTCATCCTCCAATGGAGTATGTTGAGAGTGCATGACCCTCCATAGGACCAAGTTATGGCCTGTGTCAGGATGAGCCATGACCAAGTCCTGCATTGGTTCCTCCTCAGCTGTCACTACCTCTAACACCATGCTGTCATCAACCTCATACTCAACTAATCCCTCCTTCTCCCACTCTTCTACCTCCATAAGTGTCATGGTTCTCTTAGAAGGACAGTCCTTCCTAAAGTGACCATAACCTTGGCATTGGAAACATCTGATTTTGTTCTCAGTTGGGGTGGGGTTGGGTTTAGAGTTCACAACTCCCTTTCCTTTGTCTGTGGTTGACTGGCTGGTTGTTTTAGGGGTCTCTCCCATCCTAATACCACTGTAAGGTTTGTATGCAGGTCTAGTAACAGGCTTAGGTAGAGTTGGTTTGGTTTTCCCCATTTTTTCAACCCTTAAAGCTAGGTTGACAACATCATCATAGGACCACAAAGGTTGCATCCTTACTCTGGCAGCAATGCTCCTATCTAGACCCTCTAAGAATCTGGCAATCCTTTGCTCAGGTTTCTCATTGACCTCACACTGGAGAGTCAATTGCTCAAAGTCTCTTAGGTAAGCCTCTACAGACCTCTCTTCTTGTTTCAGTTTGGATAGTTTAATGAACAGATCTTGGGTGTAGTCTTTAGTGACAAATTTGTTTAGCATCTTCTTTTTCAGTTTTGACCAAGACCTAAGAGGTTCCTTACCCTCCTTAATCCTTTGGTGCTTTAAGTTGTCAAACCATAGGGATGCATACCCTTTCAATCTTAGCACAGCAACTTTAAAAGACTTAATATCAGAGTAACTTTTGTATTCAAATACCTTCTCAACATCCCTAATCCATTCTAACAGATCATCAGGGTTTAAACTACCAGAGAATTCAGGAATTTCTACCTTGAGATGCTTGTCAGTGTGCTCTGGAATCTCCTCATAAGTTCTGTTGCTTTCTCCTGAGTCTGACCCTTCTTCCTCTTGCAGGGGCTGTCCTCTTCCCATGCCCATGTAGCCACGACCTCTGCCTCTGCCTCTAGGGGGTGGTCTTCCCCTCAGTGGAGGAGCAATGTTCTCCATGACAGTGTTCAAGGCAGCCAGCACTACATTTACAGTGCCTGCTAGCTGATCCACCTTGCCTTCAATACCTGCAAGCCTCTCTTCACTCATTGGGTTATTTTTTGTGTTTTTGTTGTAGTTAGGATAACAATGGCCTCACAACCAAAGCTCTGATGCCAGAATTGCAGTGATATTATAGGGGTGTGTTAGGAATTGGACCCTAGACTCCTATCTAGCACTGGATATGGATGTTACTCAACTCCCACAGCTCAACACAGGGAATCAAACAACAAACTAGACTAGCTAAGGCTCCTTACCACAGCCAAGCACAGGTAAGCAGACTGGAACTAAACAACAAGCAAACACCCCACAGTCTATGCACAGGGATATCTAACTTGCCACAGACTTAGATCAACAACCACAGCCTAGCACAGGAAGTTATCTGGCCTGACTTTCAACCAAGACAATGCATAAGTTGGAAAGATTTTAGAAATGAGAACAATGCTCAGTTTTTTTTCATTCAATAACAACTGCCTTGTACAAAAGAGCATGGGTCCTTATATAGGCCTCAATGCTTGATGTGATTACAACCCTAGAGTATCATCTAAGGGCCAAGATTAACTATTAAAAGATGACAAAATACTGGCTAGAAATACAGACTGCTAATG
The DNA here is from genome assembly GCA_022085475.1 of Heliosperma pusillum. Taxonomy (NCBI): domain Eukaryota; kingdom Viridiplantae; phylum Streptophyta; class Magnoliopsida; order Caryophyllales; family Caryophyllaceae; genus Heliosperma; species Heliosperma pusillum. Next base: position 51,367 of record JAIUZE010046073.1, on the reverse strand, counting down.
CCAAAAGAAAAACAATAAAACAGACAAAATGCAGACATTTGACAATGACATGCTCCAGGTTGTGCTTGTTGCTTGGTGTTGGCTTGGAACTTGTGGACGAGGCTCATCAATGCTCCTTGACCTTCTTCTGCAGTAGTTCTAATAGTAGGGAAGACAAGGAAAGACTTTTGGAGATAGTCTTTCAGTTTTTAGCTAGAAATGGAAAGACTGCTTTATGCTTTATGCTTTGGGTAGGCTGTTTTGATTTGGATTTTTAGGGTAGTTGTGTTGTGTTTTGGAACTGGTTCCCTAGGACTTTTTTGGACCTAGGTGGGTAAGGTTTTAGCTGGGCTTGGTGGTAGCTGGTGGTTCAGAGTGTGGTGGTAGTTATGCCTTCCCCAAGTGACTGGTGTAGGCTGTTTTTGTGATTTTGTGGTGGGGTGTTGGTGGGCTTGTCTTTGGCTTGCTTGGCTCGTGTCTTGGCTCGTGTCCTGGCTCGTGTCTTGCCAACATTGCTCAGCTTGCAGCTTCCCCTTTTGTTACCCATCCCTTGCCCCCAGATTGACCCTTGGATACCCATGTAGACCTCCCCTTGGTTACCAATGCTCACCCCTTGATCCCCCTTGGCCTGCCCCTTGTCCCTAGTGTTGAATTCTGCCCTGCCCTGTGCCCCAGCTCCTGCTGCATAATTTGCATAAGCATGACATCTACCTCTTTGTGCCTGTTTGCATTCGGTTTGTGGAAGGTGGCACATGTGGAGAGTCAAACCCTTTTTTCTCATATTATACCCTTAAACTTCACTAGCCAAATTGACCTATTTTGACCCAATTTTTAACTACAATCCAAAATTAGCCTACCTTAGTCAAGCTAGTTTAATTGTTTGTATTGGGTACGTATTTGATCGTTTGTTTGGTATTTCAGTTTTGTATTGAGAAGAGGGTTAATAATTTGAGAATGAAGATGTAAAAAAAAATGAAAAAGAATGAAAAAGAAAAGAAAAAAAACCAACACTCCGAAAAAAGAAATAACATGAAATAAAAGAGTTGTTGAGTGTTTAAAAAGAAGAGAAAGAGGAATGTTAATACTCTCATGCTTGTCCTTATACATTTTTGGGGAGTCGTGTTGTGTGTATTGAGTTATGCCAAATTTGGCATCGATCTTAATTTTAAATTGGGTTTATAAGGCGGAGGAGTGTACTAATTGGTTACGGTTGTAATAGCTTGGCTTTACCTCCACATATCCAAAATTTATTCTACCCCTTTTTACCCAATTATCTCACCACACACTATATGTAAGTTTTCGGCATGTGTCTTGGTCCAGGTTGGTTGGAATACATAAGTACGGTCGATAGGGGTATTTATCATGTTTAATTGCATGCATGCTCTTATAGGTCGCAGTTAGGTGAGTGACTATTTTCTCTCTTATCTTACAAATTTTCTCACCATGTGCTTTGAATGAGTGATGAGTGACACGTGAGACTCCGAGATATACAAGTCTTGCAAGGTTGACGGTTCAGTTTCTTTTATCATTGATCTAACTCGTTTGCATTTGGTTTAGTGCCTTGGTGTTAGCTTTTATGCATTAAACGGGTTTAGACACTAGAAGTGTAGTTAGCTCTGAGCTTTTTCTTCGTTCCATTAGATGAGTTTATCGTTTTAAGTCTTTGCTTGCTTGGGGACAAGCAAGGGTTTGGTTTAGGGAGGTTTGATGCTTGTCCTTCATATGCGTTTATTCTCGTATTTGACAAGCATTTCTACGCTCATTACGTAGCTTTTAGCTATTATTATTATTCCTTACCTTTGATCTTTCATGCTTATATCTTATCAATTGCTTACATTTGCTTTTGTATTGCTCATGCGCAGGAATAAGATCAACTTCTCAGAGCGTTGACATGCTTTTTAGAGGACAAAGGATGCTCATTAGAAAAAATTAGTTTTTGTCAATTTACAGTTTTTGGACAATTGCATTTTCAATTTGATTATAATAGTTAGACATTTAGACATTTAGTTTGCTTTAGTCTGTAGTAGCTTGTCTTTTGCAGGTACTTTGCTACTTGGATTGGGCTACCCCGTTTTCAAGCTAGCTTGGGGGAGGCTTCTACACTTTAGTAAGCTCTCTTTCCTTCCTTTATTTCCGCATGTGTCATCCCATCTCCCCTTGTTGGTTTTTGTTTGTCCATCTTTGTGTCACACATTGAAGACAATGTGTGTTCTAGCTTGGGGAGGGATTTAGTGAGTCTAGTTATGAGAAATCTAATCTAAAAATTTGAAAATTGAAAGTAAAAGTTTGATGTTGTGTCCACCCATTTGTCTTTTGCATAATGTCATTCCTCCTTGCATTTCCTATATTGTAGTTCTTTTAAGCTGATGAATCATGCTTTATTGTCGGGATTTTGCATTCATGGGGATGTCTTGACATAGTGGGTGAGACATGGATTTTTGGACAAAATAGACTTGATCTAGACATTGGTAAGCTATATATATGGTAAGGTAGACCCTCCAATGGCCGGTGCATATATACTCGGTCTCATCTAGGTATGTGTAGTTTCTCCTCTTGGTGTGTCTTACATCTTGACGCACAAGTATGGTCTTTGTTCCATTTTGTATGAGTTTTGCTATCATGATTGCATTAGAAGTCATTCACTTGATTGCTTACATAAATTGTCCAAAAATTACCCATTTCCTAGATACATATAACATTGCCTACCTTTGTTGAGCTAGTGACTTGCTACTTGTGTTGGGGTGCTTTTATTTTTGGCAATTGTTAGAATTTGTCACTTTTGTAAGCTTGTCGTTGCGGGATTGCTAATCCCGTATCTTGGTGGATATTGGCTTTAAAGAAAGAAGAAGAAGAAAAATTTGAAAAAAAAAATGAAAGATGCAAAATGATGAAGGAAAGAAAAGAAAGAAACATGAGAAAAAAAAAAGAGAAAAAATGATGAAAAGAGAAGAGAAGAAGAATGTGTTGCTTCCATTGTTTTATGAAGTATCTGATTTTGGGAAGTATACATGTGTCTTGTAATGATAAAAGAGCCAATATCCTGCTTTTGGCTCTAGTTCTTGTTGTTTGGGAAGGGTTAAGGTTTGAAATAAGCATTCTTACACATTTGGTTATCACTAGCTTGACATTCACTCCACATGACCAAATTGATTTGTCCACCTTCTTACCCATTTCCCCTAGCCTTCTTCTTTGTATTATTGGCTTCTTTTCTTATGCAATATGATCATGACTAGCATTGTCTTATTGATTTGGAATGTTTACCATACTAGATTGCGGGAGCATTCTCTTGAGTCGTAGATATGAGAGTGTCATTCACATGTATTTGCCATATTCATTTCATGAGTGTGAGTGTTATCCGTGAGAAGTCCAATGTCATTTAAAGATCATGCAAGAGTCCAAATGTCCATGTGAAGTCCTTAATACCACGCCGTCGTGTAAATCTCATACATGCATTGCATTTTCCCTATGCCCAAGTTTCGGGATTTGATTCATTGTACTTTAAAACTACTAGTCGGGAATTGCATTTGGATGGGATGATTATTGCTTGCACCCTTGTCCTTGTCATACATTATATTGGGTGCTTGCTTGAAGACACGCAATGGTTTAGCTTGGGGGAGTTTGATGAGTCCATTTTATATATAGTTTAACTCCCTAGTTTAGCTCGGTTTATTTGATTATTATACTTTGTTTAGTATATTTGTGAGCTAATTACGTGATCTAGGTGTGTTGCTTGTGTTTGTTACATTTTATAGAAATCTAAGCATTTAGAGACTTTTTCCTAGCACATTAGCAAGCATCAAAGTTCACTAAGATTAAATGGAAGCAACATGGACCAATGAAGGATACTATGGAAAATGACAAGCCCAAGCATAAGGATTTGTAAAATGGTTTGGTTTACAAATGAGAAACCAAAATTAAGCCCAACTTAAGGAGTCCAACCCTCAACATAGGGATTCTCTTTGGATGCTCGTGGGATGCCAAACTATGCAATTAACCAGAGAATTAACGAGCTTAAAGGCGTATCATAAGATTCCTCAACCATTTAATTGAGTCATTAAGCAAATGTTCCTGGATTAGTGAAACCTCGATCGGGGTTCCCATTCCCCGATCGGGGTTTGCCTCCCCTAGGTGCTTTACGTTATGCTCCTATTTTATTATAAATAGGAGCCTTAATCCGTCATTAGGGGAGCATCTTGTAAATCATTCTACACTCTAATAACACTCTTTTACATAATATCATTAGTCATTAGATTAGGTTTAGAATAGTTTAGTTTTCATTAGTTGTTACAAATAATTCCTTTATGTATTTCAATTTATATTACAAATTCATTTGCAAGTTATTTAGTCCCATTGTGTTCTTCAATTCCAAGTTGTATTTCCTTTGTTGAGGTAATTCTATTTCTTGTATTGTTTTGATATTTCCTTTGTCATTTCCATTACTAGTTAGTTATCATGTTTACTTTATCATTTGTTATTAGATTAGTTATCATTATGCAAGAGTAGTTACTTTGTCTAGGGAATTAGGGAAGACACGCATAAATAATATTTGCAATTGTTGAAATGAGATGTTATGATATCAAATAGTTGTTTCTATCACTTGCTTGCATAGTATTGTTAGTCTTTGATTATTGATCACAATCCTTCATTAAATTTGTTAACTCTTTCTATAAGTCGAGAGGCACGGAATTGAATTAGACTAAGCATGTGTTAGTAGATCGACCTAGCCATGGCGAAAGTTCGTTAGGACCCGATCTATGGTTGACACTAATATCGAGAGGGGGTGTCTTTAGCCTAAACAATTATCGTTATTATCAATTTCCTAGTTTGACTTGAGCATTTACATAATTTTCATGTGTGACCCGAACTCCCTAGACTCTTCCTTTATTATTATTGCTGTTTCATAAACCCAACCAAACCAATCGATAACCGACTTTGATATAATTCACTCCCTAACAACTTGCTAGCAACTCCCGTCTCCTTGTGTTTGACCCCTATTACTACATTCATTTGTATCTAGGATATTTATCTTTGATTAGGTGTACGATAGCCTATCAATTACCCAAAAAGGAGCAAATGCAAGCCAAATCCTATCAACAAAGTAAGTTTGAAGGAATTTCAAGAGCCTTATATCACTAGTGTCAACTTTGAAGAGCCATAACTCAAGATCTACAATTGATAATCCAGTGATTCTAATTGGAGATGAACTATTATCCTCTTATCTTTCCAACGCCACCAAAAATGCATGATTTGTCTAAGTAACAAAGAAATGGCGGCCTCTTGAAGTTCAATGCGCATTGCAGGAAATTCGTCAGACTTTTAGTCGATCGACTAGATGAAGTTGTCGATCGACCACTTGAAGAATTTTTCGATCGACAAAGCTCATTAGTCAATCGACTAAAATCATCACGACATCCTTTTTATTCGATTGGCTAGACCATTTGGTCGATCGACTAATTCTTGTAATCAGACGGTTATTTCGTGGCTCTTGCCCATTAGTTACTTAATTACTCTAGCTTATGGATTTCTTATTTAAGCCTTATAAGCCAGAATAATTAGGTTATCTTTGACACTGTTAAACATTCTACGTTTCTTTTAGCAACTTTAGATCTAATACTTGGAATCGATCTTTCTTCCTCTTTTTGGGTATTAAATCTTCTTTTATATCAATTCTTATCTCTTATTCTCGTTCTTTGTTATTCACTCTCGTTCATTAATTTCTTTGTCTATTAATTGTTTTTATCTTTTGCCATGTTTAATTCAACTCTTATTGTTGTAGTTAATTTCATTAGATCCAAGATGAGTAGCTAATTCTTCTTTGCTAGGATTTAGGAGAACTGCGGTTACGAGATGATATATCGGTAGATTATTAACTAAGTCATAATTGTTGGTTTGTATTGTTAATCGTTGCATCAATTGTTAGTAAATTGGTTAAATGCGTGTGACCAATCTATTACTGTGTTAAACCTCGACCTAGATCGTAAGATATGGAAAAGGTAGAACTTACAACCAACAATAGAATATACTAATTAGAGCGAAAATTACATTAGTAATTCTAAGGTAAATAGTAGACCGAAAGGAACTATCCATTACCCTTCCGACCGTATTTGTGTTGACCCTTTAATCCTATCGTTGACCGTCAGTGACCGTAGTAACCCGATATCCTAGCTATTTCTCTTATTATATTTGAATTCACTTTCTTTCTTTATTTCTCTTTCCTTTATTTCTCTTTCCTTCACTACTTTTAGTTTACAAAACAAACAATCAAAACCTCATTGGTTACTTAGACGGACTATTAATTAGCGAATAGAATTTCTTTAGTTTTCCTGTGAATACGATCCCGACTTCCCTTACTGCATTAGTTTAGGCTTGTTGGTAATCTTTGATAGGTGTGCGATTTAGCCTGTCACTATTCTCCAATATGACTACAGGGGAAGGAGAGCTATTCAAGCCAGAGGATGATTCTGGATCTGGGTCTGAGTCTGAGTCTGAGTCCGAATGCGTTGTGAGTCTTAATGTTAGGTCTAGGGCAATAGGTGTCGAAGATACCCCTTCCCCAGTCTTTCGTTTTCCCCTGTCTCCTGATGGTATTCCGGCACCTGTCCCGAATACCACTCATATTCCGCCGCTGACCTCTGATCTGTTGGCTCAAATGTTAGCGCATTTTGCACAGTTCCAAATTAATAATAAGATGAACCAGTTTGCTTACGACTTGTCTTATTTACTTTGAAATTACATTTTTGGAAACGATTGTTTCATTAATGACATTGAGAATGAGGTCGAAGACGAAGAGATAGAAGAAGAAGAAGATGAGGAGGAGGAGGAGGAGCTTGAACCACCTCCTCCCCAGTTAGTAAAAGGGTTGGAAGAATACGACCAAAGAAGTTCGACCATCGAAGATACCGAAACCATCAATGTGGGAACCACCCTAGAGCCACAAGAGCTTAAGATAGGAACAACCTTAGATCCCGCAGAAAGAAAGGGGTTCATAAACTTGTTGAATTAGTTCAAGGATGTGTTCGCATGGTCCTAAAAAGATATGCCGTGTGTTGATCGAGAAATCGCAGAGCACAAAATTCCGATCAAACCGGGTTTCAAACCAGTGATGCAAAAGCTACGTAGAATGCGTATCGAATGGTCTTTAAAGGTCAAAGACGAAGTCGATAAACAGCTCAAAGTCGGGTTCATTGAAGTGTCAGAATACTCAGAGTGGGTAGCTAACGTAGTTCCAGTTCCCAAGAAAGACGGTAAAGTTCATGTTTGCATGGACTTTCGTGATCTAAAGAAAGCCAGTCCGAAGGACGACATCCCATTACCTCACATTGATATCTTGATTGACAACACCGCAAATCATGCACTATTGTCCTTTATGGATGGTTATGCCGGTTACAATCAGATAAAGATGGTTGAGGAAGATATGCACAAAACTGCTTTCATGACACATTAGGGTACCTATTGCTACACAGTCATGCCATTCGGGTTGATAAACGCTGGAGCTACATACCAAAGAATGGCAACGACATTGCTACATGACATGATCCACAAAGAAGTAGAAGTATATGTTGACGACATGATTGTGAAATCAAAGGGACGCACTGGCCACCTCAGTGCCTTGCAAAAATTCTTTGAAAGGTTGCGGAAGTACAATATGAGATTGAATCCACAGAAGTGTGCATTCGGGGTCACCTCTGGCAAGCTTTTGGGTCACATCGTTAGCCACCGTGGCATCGAAGTCGACCCATCAAAGATTAAAGCCATTATGTAAATGCCCCATCCCACAACCGAAAAAGAGATCCGATGCTTCCTAGGTCGAATACCATACATAAGCCGATTCATCGCAAAATTAATATGATATGCGAACAAATATTAAAGAAGCTCCAGATTGGAGAGCATGTAGCTTGGGATGGAGAATGTCAAGATGCCTTCGACAGGATAAGAGAGGTGTTATCCTCTCTCCCAATCCTTAGTCTAGCACTAGCCGCATTGCCATTATCGTTGTATCGAACAGTCACAGATACCGCAATGGGGGCAATATTGGCCCAAACTGTAAACAAAGAGGAAAGAGCAATTTACTACATCAGTAAAAAGTTCTTAGAATATGAGTCGAAGTACACTCCAGTTGAAAAGACATGCCTAGCCTTGGTATGGGCAACGAAGAAATTAAGACACTACATGCTCAGTCATAGTGTAAGTGTATACTCCAAATGGATCCAGTGAAGTACCTATTTGAAAAACCAGTGCTGAATGCCACAATGTCGAGATGGACTTTCATGCTATCTGAGTTCGATCTTAAATATGTACCGCTGAAGGAAATAAAAGAAGGGTTGTCCTTGACTTCTTAGCCAATAACCGAATCGAAGAATCAGAAGCTATCGACACATGGTCGTTCCCAGACGAAGATGTGGTACACATCGAAGATGACATATGGGATTTGTATTTTGATGGAGCATCAAATTGCATGGGATACGGGATAGGTGTTCTTCTCATTTCACCAATGGGAGAACACGTGCCCGTGTCAGTCAAATTAGACTTCACCGTCACAAACAACGCCGCAGAATACGAGGCTTGCCTTCTGGGTCTACAAAGTGCCAAGGAATTAGGCGTAAAGAAGTTGATAGTACAGGGGGATTCGTCGTTGGTCATCAACCAAGTCACGGGGTCCTGGAAAGTCAAGAGTGTCAGCTTGGCACCATATCAAGCCAGGATAAAAGAGCTAGAAAAGCTTTTTAACGACATACAATATGTTCACCTCCCAAGAGAAGAAAATCAATTTGCTGACGCCTTGTCAAAATTGGAAGTATTGATAAACATCCCTGATCACATGAATAGTATGCCATTATGCGTCGAGCGAAGATCCGCGCCAGCTTACATTAATGCGATCGACGATACTGAGGGAAGTGAGACCGAACCTTGGTATACGTCAATTCTCAAATTCAAAGACACAGGATTATACTCTGCAGACCTTGATACGCACGGAAAATGCGCACTACGAATGTTGTCAGCTCAATTCGTTAAGACCAACGACAGGCAATTATACAAGAAGAATGCACAAGGTGTCTTGTTGTTGTGTATAAACAAGACAAAAGCCGAAAACGTTATGGCAGAAGTCCATGGCGGGGAGTGTGGGCCACACATGAACACCCACATGCTAGTTCGGAAAATCATGAGACTCGGTTATTATTGGACGACGATGGAAACAGATTGTCGAAAATATGTCTGACATTGCCACAATTGCCAGATATTCGCAAATGAGCAGCACATGCCACCTTCCCTTCTTTACACCATGACGTCACCCTAGCCTTTCTCAGCCTGGGGAATCAAAATCATTGGAAAAGTAAATCGTTCTAGAATGGGAGGGCATTGCTTCATCTTAGTTGTGATTGACTACTTCACGAAGTGCGTAGAGGCCAAGTCCTACAAAGTGGTAACTGCGAAGCAAGTAGCCAAATTCATTCAAAATGAAATCATTTGTAGATATGGGGTACCACATGAAATTATCAGTGATCACGGAACCCACTTCTAGGCTGAAACCGCCGAATTGTTCGAAAAATACAAAATACAATGGCACAAGTCATCACCTTACCGACCTCAGACTAATGGTGCGGTAGAAGCTGCCAATAAAACAGTTACAGTTATTCTCAAAAAGATAACTGAGAATTACCGTGAGTGGCCGGATAAGATACCTTTCACATTATGGGGGTATAGGACTTCAATCAGAACTGCAACGGGTGCAACCTCGGATTATTTAGCATATGGGATGGAGGCAGTCCAACCAGTTGAGTTAGAAGTGCCATCTTTGAGAATACTACTTGAGAGCCAAGTCCCTGAAGCCGACCGGGTTCAAGCCAGATATGATTCTCTAGTAATGCTCGATGAACGACGTCTAAATGCAATATATCAAGTTCAACTCTATCAGAAAAGGATAGAGCGATCATTTAATAAAAAGGTGAAACCTCGAGGGATCAAAGAAGGCGATCTCGTGTTGAAATATTTCCGAGCACTACTCTCGGTAGACCCGAGAGGAAAGTTCAAACCAAACTGGGCAAGCTCGTATATGGAGAAGATAATCGTAACAAGAGGCGCAGTCCGACTTACTGATCTGGATGGGAAGGATTTCTCCAACCCAACAAATTTGGACCAGTTGAAGAAATACTATCCTTATGGACCTCATTCTCAAATGTTATGACATAAATTTTGAATTGCATTATACTTAGAATAAGTTTTGAGTTTGGCATTTGTTGCCACTGCATGAAATGTTTGTAAGAACTACGGTCATGGTTTGATTCTGTTGAAAAGAAAATACGTAGGCAACTCTTGACAAGATTACGACCGACACATTGTAACAAAAATGAAATTTTTGATGCAGAAACTGGAGATTTGTAATAAATAATAATTATTATATTCCAAATAAATCTCGGGTGATGCCCATTACACACAAACTAAAGGAAATCAAATAAAAACATAGTAGTAATAATAGATTATATAGCCTGAACTACTGCCTATCCTTAGCTGGGTCACGTGTCCCATCACTTCGAGATGATGTCTCACCCATCATCATCCTCGCCCGTTTCTTTGGGGGGGACCACACTGTCTTCCCGCGGGCCCAGTCTGTCTATCAGGCTCGGCCGAGGGCCAAGCCTTTCTACAAGTGTCGGGCCACCACCACTCACGGAGCCCAGTCGTTCCCACACGTTAGGAGCTTTAGATTTAGCCCTAGGATTCGCGTCAGGTCTAGGCTCGGTCTCAGAACTTGGAGTCAATCCACTGAAGTATGCTCGATTTTATAAACCCCTATCATGATGTTCTCGATCGGTAACGTCATCTTGATGCAACCTCCTCCTAGTAGCAGAGTGTGATTCAGTAGTCCATTTACGGTATGAAAGGGAAACCCATGTGGATTCACGACGCTTGGGTACACACCATATGGTCATGCAATGCCAAGCATGGAGCCATGAACGACATCGTGAAAAGGAATTAATAGCCAAAGACTCTCGCCCAGCATCCCTATTAGGAACAACTTGCCGGCGCCCGAACTGTCGAAGTATCCGATCCGGGTGGATGTGAACAGAATAGTCCAAACCCAACAGGGTGATGAATCTGGCACGATCAGTGTCAGAAAGCCTAGTTAACGAATCCATGTTAAGCCACGGTAAAGGCCAGCGGACATGGGAACCTACTCCCGTAGTCAACACTTCCCACCAATATGATGATTTCTGGCCGGAGACCTAGCATCTTTGACGATTAGTGAGCTGCCTGAAGCGGTATTTCTAAGGGATGAAGGGTGGGGCAATCAACCCGAGTCTCTCTGTAAGCCAAACCTGTTGAATAAAAAACAAAAAAAAAATTGAACATGAACCCGCTGAAAAGAAATAAGGCGGTGGCAAAAAAAACGAATAAACCCGCTGAAAAGAAAGAAGGCGGTGGTAAAAAATGATAAAACCCGATGAAAAGAATGAAGGCGTAGATGAAAATAAAATAAGAAGAAGCTGGTCTTACAGACGCTCGATCGAGTTTCACCATACTCGATCGAGTACTTCTTAGAAAAAAAAAGATTAATTACAATGTCGTAGCCAATTACGGTCCGTCTTAAGGACACTCGATCTTTTTTTTGTATTACTCGATCGAGTTTCTGCGTACGCGAACGAGTATCTTCATACTCGATCAAGTCGGCCACGTTGGGTTGTTTTCGTACCCTATCACCGAAAGTAGACAACAATGATGAAAGAGCACATACTTGTAGAAGCCGGGATGACCCCGCTAAAGGAATATTTGGGTCGGCCTTTCGAGCATCCAACCCCCTAATAGTTTCCGCTAAGATAATCCAAGCAGGATTAGCGTGATTTTCCATTTGTTCAACAATTCGAATGAGTCTCGCCTGGCCGCGATAAGATGGAATCTCCACTAAACCCTCAAAACAATACAAGTGCAGAATAAGGAGACCATATGCACGTCGTCGGTACACGGTAGAAGTGTCCGGATCATGAGCACATTGAAATCGATGCACTGGCCAAGTAGATTCACTCGTCCTCTCTCAACTATGACATGGGACTTCTCATGGGATAACCCTAGATAATCGCGGTACTTTCTATCCCAATCAGAAACGAAGTCAGGAATTGCAGGCCCCCGAGTGATCTTCCATCCTCCCAAGACAGTTAATTCTTCAGGAAGGGGACATATTTCATCCTCTGGAAAGGCAAAAACATAATGAATATGATCCCACATTCTCAAGCATTCATCTAGAAAAATAGATTGAACAACCCGCCGTAGGGAGTCTATTTGGTGAATCCCTGCATCAGTCAAAGCTTGGATATCTACCCCTTTGAAATCGGTAGCCCACCCCTTCATTATTCCAAACAAAGAATTCATGCTTGAAGTTAGGCTCAGAAGGATGATTTGTTCTTCTTGAGAAAAGTGTTTACAAGTTATGACTTTTCCTCATTGACAATCCCTCTTTATATAGGAAGCATGAAGAAGATCCTTTCCTATTTTCAAGGTTTAGGAAATCCCACTTTGATGTGGAAACCTTACCTTATAAGGATTAGGAAAATAGAAAATAGGAAGGAAATTTACAGTTTTCTCTTCAACAGAAGAATTTCGGTCGTGGGAAACTGTCACCCATCTCGGGTCATGCGCCAGATGCCAGTTTTACAATTTCTTTCCTCAGCGAATGAAGTTTCAAATTAAAGTCCCGTACATACTTACGGATTTTATTTTCTTTTTGTTTGAAGGTAGCGGGCTACGCCCACGTTGATTATGGGTCGGGTCGCATTAGAAAATGCAGAATCGTGTCCACCCATTCTAGTCTTGCCAAAATTCCAAAAATTTTCAACATTCCAAAATTTTCAACAAAATTTTCAACATCGTAAACGTTGACAAGTTTCAAATACTTACGCTCGGTCGATGAATCATTTCAAATCAATGTGGATTGATGATCCACTTTCAAACCCAATCTCGGTCGATGGTCCTTTCAACTTTAAAATCTTAAAATATTGCTAAGTGAATTATGTGTTATATGAATTGCGATCAAACTTGCAGAATATGCTCCAACTAGGGGCTCTGTCGCTGTCGGCTCCAGAGCTCACTATGAAATAGACTGGATGATATCCACCCAACAAAGAAGTCTACAGCAGCATGCTAGCTCGAACGAGCATTGATTTGATGAATCTTTCCCTCGATGGGACACCGGAATTAACAACATTCCTTCAAGCAGAATGCAAGAATTGTCTTTATTCCACGGAATAACAAGATATCAATTGGGGCCGGAGCAGCAGAAAGCAACAGGCCAATGAGCTCGAACTATGATACGGGTTTGATTCCCTCAGAAACGGATACGTAGGCGCCTAAGGATAAGGCTCAACCTCCCTTATGATGAAAATAACGATGTTGTGAGTCGATGACCAGAATCGCAAAAGTGAATGAGGCGTCCAGAACCGTGCTTCAGGTATGTCTTCTTGTCTTATGGCTGGCGAACTTACATAAGCAAGTCTAATGGACTCTAAACGACCGCAAAATCCTCAGGTCAGTGGACTTGGGGTATACTTTGACTTTTCCCTTGTCCAAGCCTCAGTCAAATTAGGGGCTCTGTAGATACCCGTATCCGTCGATACAGGCATTTATAGAGATCCCACCAACCACCCGATGATGATAGGACAATATATATTTCGTATATGACCTTGTCATTATTTGAGTTCGAGTTACGATGTAAAATGAGCGCAGTCGACAATTCATATTTTAAATGAAATTTAAAATGAATTTCCGATTCAAAAAGATTCATTTTTAACCCGTTTTAGAAACCCAGTCTTTCTTTATTTTATTGAAAATGAAATAAGCATTTATTTTAACTCGATTTGAAAAAGTCCATTTTGATTTACTTGAATGTTATCGTCTCATTTTGGCTTTAAAACGATGTTTAAAACCCTAGTTTACGACGGTCTTTTTAAGATCATTTTGAAAGCAATTTGTGCCCGATTTTCAATCCGATTTCGACCCAATCTCCACCTCTCCTAGCACTGATAGGCTATCGCACACCTAATCAAAGATAAATACCCTAGACAAAAATGAATGTAGTAATAGGGGTCGAACACAAGGAGACGGGAGTTGCTATACAAGTTGTTATGGGGTGAATTCTATCGACGTCGTTTATCGATCGGTTTGGTTGGGTTTATGAAACAACAATAAAAATAAAGGAAGAGTCTAGGAAGGTCGGGTCACACATGCAAATTATTTAAATGCTCAAGTCAAACTATGAAATTGATAATAATATTGTTTAGGCTAAAGACACCCACCTCTCGATATTAGTGTCAACCATGGATCGGGTCCTAATGAACTCTCGCTTTGGCTAGGTCGATCTACTAACACATGCTTCGTCTAATTCAATTCCGTGTCTCTCGACTTATAGAAAGAACTAACGAATTTAATCAAGGATTGTGATCATTAATCAAAGACTAACAATAAAATGCAAGCATGTGATAGAAACAACTATTTGATATCATAACATCTCATTTCAACAATTGCAAATATTATTATTGCATTGCTTCCCTAATTCCCTAGACAAAGTAACTACTCTTGCATAATGATAAATAATCTAATAACTAATGATAAAGTAAACATGATAACTAACTAATAATTGAATTGACAAAGGAAATAACAAAACAATACAAGAAATAGAATTACCTCAACAAAGGAAATGAAACTTGGAATTGAAGAACACAATGGAACCAATTAACTTGCAAATGAACTTGTAATATAAATTGAAATACTTACAAGAATTATTTGTAACAACTAATGGAAACTAAACTATTGTAAACCTAATCTAATGACTAATGATATTGTGTAAAAGAGTGTTTTTAGAGTGTAGAATGTTGTCCAAGATGCCCCTAAGTGTCGAAGTCCCTCTCCTTTATATAGGGAGAGGGACTTGAAACGGATGCAACTTACAGCACCCCAACCCCGATCGGGGAAATGGAACCCCGATCGGGGAATTGGAACCCCGATCGGGGAATTGGAACCCCGATCGGGGTTTCACTAATCCGGGAACATTTGCTTAATGACTCGATTAAATGCTTGAGGAATCCTATGATACGCCTTTAAGCTCCTTAATTCCCCGGTTAGTTGCATAGTTTGGCATCGCATGAGCATCCAAAGAGCATCCCTATGTTGAGTTGTGGACTCCTTAGTTTGGGCTCCATTTTTGTTTCTCATTTGTACACCAAACCATTTCACAAATCTTCATGCTTGGGCTTGTCATTTCCCATAGTATCCTTCCATGGTCCATCTGGCTTCCATTAGCTTGGTGGACTTTGGTGCTTGCTACTGTGCTAGGAAAAAGTCTCTAAATGCTTAGATTCCAACAAAATGTAACAAACACAAGCACTACACCTCGAACATGTAATTAGGTCACAAACACATTAAAAGAAGTACAATAATTAAATAAACCGAGCTAAAATAGGAGTTAAGCTATATATAAAATGGACTCATCAAACTCCCCCAAGCTAAACCCTTGCTTGTCCTCAAGCAAGCACGCAATATAATGTATGACAAGGACATGGGTATAAGCAATAATCATCCCATCCAAATGCAATTCCCGACTAGTAGTTTTAAAGTACAATGAATCAAATATCGAAACAACTTGGGCATAGGGAAAATTCAATACATGGATGAGATTTACACGACGACGTGGTATTAACGACTTCACATGGACATTTCGACTCTTGCATGATCTTTAAATGACTTTGGACTTCTCACAGGGTAACACTCACTCTCATGGAATGAATATGGCAAATATATGTGAATGTCACTCTCCTATCTATGACTCAAGAGAATGCGCCCGCAATCTAGTATGGTAAACATTCCAAATCAATAAGACAATGCTAGTCATGATCATAATGCATAAGAAAAGAAGCCAATAATACAAAGAAGAAGGCTAAAGGAAATAGGTAAGAAGGTGGACTAATGAATTTGGTCATGTGGAGCTAATGTCAAGCTAGTAACAACCAAATCTGCAATAGTGCTTATTCCAAACCTTAACCCTTCCCAAACAACAAGAACTAGAGCCAAAAGCAGCATATTGGCTCCTATAACATTACAAGACACGTGTATACTTCCCAAAATCAAATACTTCATAAACATGGAAGCAAATCGTTCTTCTTCTCTTCTTTTTTCATCATTTTTCTCTTCTTTTTTTCTCATGCTTCTTTCTTTTATTTCCTTCATCATTTTGCATCTTTCATTTTTTTTTCAAATCCATTTTTTTTCTTTAAAAAATATCCACCGAGATACGGGAATCAGCAATCCCGCAACGACAAGCTTACAATAGTGACAAATTCTAGCAAATCCCAAAAATAAAAGCACCCAAACCCAAGTAGCAAGTCACTAGCTCAACAAAGGTAGGCAATGTTATGTAGCTAGGAAATGGGTAATTTTTGGGCAATTTATGTAAGCAAGCAAGTGAATGGCTTCTAATGCAATCATGATAGAAAAACTCATATAAAATAGAACAAAGACCATACTTGTGCGTCTAGATGTAACGCACACCAAGAGGAGAAACTACACACACCTAGATGAGACCGAGTATATATGCACCAGCCATTGCAGGGTCTACCTTACCATATATGTAGCTTACCAATGTCAAGATCAAGACTATTTTGACCAAAAATCCATCCCTCGCCCACTATATCAAGACATCCCCATGAATGCAAAATCCCGACAATAAAGCATGATTCATAAGCTTAAAAGAACTACTGTATAGAAAATGCAAGGAGGAATGACATCATGCAAAAGACAAATGGATGGACACAACATCAAACTTTTACTTTCAATTTTAATATTTTTAGATTAGATTTCTCATAACTAGACTAACTAAATCCCTCCCCCAAGCTAGAACACACATTGTCCTCAATGTGTGACACAAAGATGGACAAACAAAAACCAACAAGGGGAGATGGGATGACACATGAGGAAATAAAGGAAGGAAAGAAAGCATACTAAAGTGCAAAAGCCTCACCCAAGCTAGCTTGAAAACGGGGTAGTCCAATCCAAGTAGCAAAGTACCTTAAAAAGACAAGCTACTACAAACTAAAGCAAACTAAATGTCTAAATGTCTAACGATTGCAATCAAATTGAAATTGCAATTGTCAAAAACTGTAAATTGACAAAAACTAATTTTTCTAATGAGCATCCTTTGTCCTCTAAAAAGCATGTCAACGCCCTTAGAAGTTGATCATATTCCTGCGCATGAGCAATACAAAAGCAAATGTAAGCAATTGATAAGATATAAGCATGAAAGATCAAAGGTAAGGAAGGATAAATCTTATCAAAATGCGCATTAGAGATTTCAAAGAGAACCACCGTACTACTCCACTCGTCAACAAGAGATGGAGCATCATGCTTAAGACCATAAAATAAACCGTTAGTGCTTAAATTATCATTATAAATGGTCTCAAATTGGTGGTATGAAAACACAAGGTGGTAGGACTCATCAAAAATTGGGGGTTCATCCCACTTAACCTCTAAATTAGTAGCACTAAGTTTTCCATCAACCTTAAATGGATCAACTATATCCCATGTAAAAGGATTTGCAAAGGTTTCAAATCACTCGGGCAAAACCTCATCCATTTTATTACAAACGGGCCCAACATCATCCATGTTAACTGTGTGATCTACTATATGGTCAATGTCATCAACATGAGTCCCTAAATGGTCAATTGGAATGATACTAGAGGGACTTTTAAGAGAGAAAGAAAGACTATCATCATCGTCATCCAATAATTCAAATTCATTAGGGAGAAAAGACTCACATTGGGAGGGTGGAAGAGAATTAGTAGTGATCGATCGCGCTATTTCTTCAAGCATTTGTTGGCAACGAACCAGACGCGCATGGCGTTCCTCTTCGCGTTTGGCGAGCATTTGTTGCATTTGTTGATAACAAGCAAGAATCGCATAACATTCCTCTTCGAACGCGGTGAGAAAAGTTGTTGGCAAGCTACCTCTTGACATTGGGAAGCCATGAAATTCAAGAAGTTCAAAAGCTCATCCCCTCTCTTGTAGTAGACACTACCACAACTCATGTAAAGAGCCAATTCTCTTGTCTCAAAATCCATGCTATCAAGTAGAACTTTACCTATGTAATCCCAATCAATGACTTGTCCGAGGGACATGAGATGATCACCATAGTTATAAAACCGGTTAAGATAGTCATGAAAAGGCCCATCCTTGTGTTGTGGGTATCGGAATCCATAGTTATTCATTATGTAAGGCCAAAATTAGATAGTTTCAATGCCTGAAAAAGAAACTAAAACTACAAGGAAACCGTGAGAATGGTCTTAAGGAACAACAGTTCCTCGAGACAAAAGAAAACAAGATAAAATTCAACAACTAATAGCAAAAAATACTGTGCTCCCCGGCAACGGCACCAAAATTTGATAGGCTATTGCACACTTAATCAAAGAAAAATACCCTAGACACAATGAATGTAGTAATAGAGGTCGAACACAAGGAGACGGGAGTTGCTATACAAGTTGTTATGCGGTGAATTCTATTGACGTCGGTTATCGATTGGTTTGGTTGGGTTTATGAAACAATAATAATAATAATAATAATAATAATAATAATAATAATAATAATAATAATAATAATAATAATAATAATAATAATAATAATAATAATAATAATAATAATAATAATAATAATAATAATAAGAATAATAATAATAATAATAATAATAATAATAATAATAATAATAATAATAATAATAATAATAATAATAATAATAATAATAATAATAATAATAATAATAATAATGATAATAATGATAATAATAATAATAATAATAATAATAATAATAATAATAATAATAATAATAATAATAATAATAATAATAATAATAATAATAATAATAATAATGATAATAATAATGATAATAATGATGATAATAATGATGATAATAATGATGATAATAATCAAAATCCTGTTCAAAGTCAACCTAAGAAATGGTCTGAAATTGTTCAACCTAAAGTCAAGATTGGTATGAATCTTTCTTACCATGCTGAGAGTACCAATTGTGATGAAATTAACATTCCTATGGAAGATTTCCAGGATGAACTTAATATTTGGAAATTTACTCTTATGGGTAATGTAATTGGATCAAAACCATCTCTTAAACTTGTTCAGGAATTTGTCTCCAAATCTTGGGGGGCTATTGCTAAACCTGTGGTTCAATACTTCAAAAAAGGATGGTTTAGTTTTAGATTCAAAAATGAGGAAGACATGAACAATGTGCTGAAGGGTGGTCCTTGGAAAATGGGATCCTATTCTCTCATTCTCAAGCAATGGACTCCCTCCTTCTCCACTGCTATGGAAAGAGTATCCATCATTCCTGTATGGGTTCTTTTACCTGATCTTGACCCTTTTCTCTGGTCTTCTACTGTTCTAAGCAAGATTGCAAGCAAGATAGGTCGACCAATGTTTGCTGACATGCCTACAACTTGTAAGGAGAAGCTTTCCTTTGCCAGGGTGATGATTGAGGTGGATATCTCTTTCAGTTTGCCCACAACTGTTAAGCTTATGACTCCTTTTGGGCCATCTGTGCAGAGAATTGAATATGAATGGCTACCATTCTATTGCACTGAATGTGGGAAAATGGGTCATAAAACTGTGTCTTGCAAAAGGAAAAAGAAGCTGCTCAATAAGAGTGAAATTATTGATGTGATTTTGCCTTGTAAGCTAGATGGTACCTCAGCTGAATCTGAGGTGGTTATGCAATCCCCAAGTAGGAGCTGTATTCCTCCTGTAGGGGTCCATACCACATCTCAGAAGGCTGAAATGCACTCAGAATGCTGCAAGAAGGATGGGGTGCAACAAGCTCAAACAGCCTTGAAGAGAGCCTTGTCACCCATTTCATCTCAAGCTTTAATTGTTTCTAACAGATTTGAAAATCTGCCTGTTGACTCCTCAACTGATAAGGAGATTGAAATCTTATCTGATATTTTTCATCAGGAAACTGTTGATACTGGTTCTATTATGAATGATGGTATTAAAATGTCCTGCTTGCTAGGTGATAGCTCAGGTGGGGTTGATGCTATTCAGGCTTGTCCTGACAAGCTCCCTCTCCCTGTAAAGCACCCAGAATGCTGCAAGGAAGGTCAGATAGAGGCTACTCAAATAGCCTTGAAGAGAGGGTCTCTATCTGTATCTGATAATGTTGTTCAAATGATATCCCAGGAGATTACTACTGCTACCCTTTCTGTAGTAAATATAAATGAGATAAGGTCAGGGGACCCTCATCCCCCTGACTCTATGTAAATGAGGATTTCTTCTTGGAACATTAGAGGGGGTAATGACCCTCTAAAACAGCAGGAGGTTCAGAGATTTTTGAGACATCATAGGGTGGATATTCTTGGTTTACTGGAAACTAGAATCAAATATGGGAAATCTGTCAGTATCATTAATAATAAGTTCAGGCAGTTCAAGGTGATTTGCAATTATGATGCTCATTACAATGGAAGGATTTGGGTCATTTGGAATACTGCAAATGTCTCTATTAATCCTGTCATTATCACTGATCAACTCATTCATTGTGAAGTTACTCATTTTGCTAGTAACACCTCTTTCCATCTGAGTTTTGTGTATGCTAGTAACAGTGCTATTGATAGGAAGGTTCTCTGGGATCAGCTTATCACCATTAGCAATTATGGTAAAGCCTGGCTTCTTCTTGGTGATTTCAATGTGGTCAGGGATATTAGTGAGAAGGATAGCCATTCTATTCCTAACTTTGCTGACATTCATGAGTTCAATGACTGCCTGCTCAATTGTAATGTGGATGACATTAATGCTTCTGGTTGTGACATGACTTGGACTAATAAGCAGGATGCTAATACCCTTGTTTGGGCTAAGTTAGATAGAGCTCTAGCTAATCCTACCTGGTATAATCTGTTTCCTGCTACTTCAGCCCAATTTCTCCCTGCTGGTATTTCTGACCATTCTCCTGCCCTTGTTTCTGTCAGTGATGATATTCATAAGGGTTGCAGTTTCAGTTTTCTCAATTGTTGGGTTAGTCATCCTAACTATCTTTCTTTGGTTAAGGATGCCTGGATGGAGCCTGTCCAGGGAGCTCAAATTTTTAAGCTCTTTGCCAAGCTAAAGAATGTTAAGCTTAAGCTTAAAGATCTGCATAAAAGCCACTTCTCTAATCTTTCTTTAAAGATAGATGCTTGTCTTGCTGAGCTTTACTCTTGTCAGGAGAAAATTCAACAAGATAGATATAATCATGTCCTCTATGATCAGGAAAAAATCCTTCTTGTCAACTACACTAGTCTTAGGAAGACTGAAGGTATCATGCTCAAGCAAAGAGCTAAAATTGAGCACATTACCTACAATGACTCTTCTTCTAAATACTTCTTTGCTAGACTACATGAAAGGAAGCAACAGCAAATTATTGGTCATATTTTAGATAAGGATGGTAATAATCTGATGGGGGTTGACAATGTGGTCAAGGGTTTTATTGATAACTATAAAGGGCTTTTGGGTACTTCTGTTCCTGTTGATCCTATTGATGCTCAGTTCATCAGACAAGGTCCTTGTCTTTCTAATGATGATATCCCTCTCCTGGTCAAGCCTGTAGACTTGCTTGAGATTAAAAATGCTCTCTTTAGCATTGGGTCTGATAAGAGTCCTGGGCCAGATGGCTTCTCTTCTGAATTCTTCAAAAGCTCTTGGGATACTAGTGGGCATGATTTCTGTGCAGCAGTTCAGGCTTTTTTCAGAAATGGTAGGCTTAGTAAACAAGCTAATTCTACTATTATTACTCTTATTCCTAAGAAGAAGGTTTCTAGCACTGTTATGGACTTTAGACCTATCTCATGTTGTACTACTTTCTATAAAACTATTAGCAAGATTCTAACCAACAGATTGCAGAACATTCTTCCCAAGCTTATTGGTCCTGAGCAGGCTGCTTTCATCAAGGGAAGGGATATTCATGAAAACATCATGATGGCTCAAGCTCTGGTAAAAGGGTATGATAGGAAGTACCTTACTCCTAGGTGTCTAATTAAAGTAGATATAAGGAAAGCTTTTGATTCTCTCCAATGGAACTTTATCCACAACATGCTTGATGCTCTTGGTTTTCCTCCCACTTTTACTGATTGGATTATGAGTTGCATTAGCAGTTCCTGGTTCTCTATTAGGCTTAATGGTTCCACTCATGGTTTCTTTAAAGGTGAAAGTGGATTAAGACAAGGAGATCCCCTCTCTCCATATCTTTTTGTTCTAAGCATGGAATTGCTTTCAAGATATCTAAGAAGAATTTGTGATAAACCTGAGGTCTCTTTTCACCCTAAATGTGCAAAAATTGGGCTAACTCATCTCATTTTTGCTGATGACTTGATGATTTTCATTAGGGGTGATGTTCCCTCTGTTAAAACTGCTATTGATACTCTCTCAAACTTCTCCAAGTGGTCTGGATTACATGCTAACATTGATAAAACAGATATTTACATGGGTGGTGTGACTCTTTTAGTGAGAAAGCAGATTCTTGATACTACTGGGTTCTCTGAAGGGTATTTTCCTTTTAGGTACCTTGGATTACCCCTGAATACTGCTAGACTTAGTACTGCTACCTATATGACTCTCCTTACTAAGATTCAGCAAAGTACTAATCACTGGTCTTCTAAGCATTTCTCCTATGCTGGAAAGCTGCAGCTCATTAAGTCTGTAATTTTTGGTCTTACTAACTTCTGGTGTGCTAATCTCCTCTTTCCTAGAAACATTGCTAAGGTCATTACAAAACTGTGCAGAGATTTTTTCTGGAATTCTGACACTGACAGGCATAAGTATATCTTTCTTAGCTGGAAGGATCTTTGTTCACCCTGGGAAGAGGGAGGATTTGATGTTAAGGAGCTTCTCTCTTGGAACAAAGCAGTTTTAGCTAAGTGGATTTGGATGCTGCACAGAGATGATGATAGTCTTTGGTCTGTTTGGCATAAAGCTTACCATTTGCAGGACTCTACTATATGGTTGATGACCTGTAAGAATCATCATTCTGAGAATTTCAGAAGCATCCTCAAGGTTAAGGACGAAATTTTGGCTCATACTTTTACTGCTAGCAATGCTTCTGTCCTTCTCTCCTCTTGGACTTCTCAGGGAAGGTTTAGTATTAAAGCTGCTTATAACTGGTTTAGAACTGAAAAGCAGGTTCTTCCTTGGGCATCTGTCTTCAGTTCTAGCTTCTTAATTCCCAGCCACAGAGTTTTCCTCCTTCTTGCAATGCAAAACAAGCTAGCTACTATGGATAATCTAGCCATTAAAGGAATGCAGCTCATTAATAGATGTGTCTTATGCAAGTCTGCAAATGAAAGCCAGACTCATCTCTTCTTCAACTGCAGGTTCTCAAAGCTGATTTGGGAAGACGTAAACTCTTGGCTTGGGTTTGGCTGTGGTTCTCTTGACAGTAATGCAATTCTACACTGGTGCTCTGCTAGAGCATATAGGAGACACTGGAAAAATGAATGGCTGTGTAGTTGTTTGGCTGCTGCTTGTTATTTCATTTGGCAGGAAAGGAATGTCAGGCTTTTCCGAGGATTGGAGCACACTATACATCACATTATTCGTCAGATTAAAGGGGCTGTTAGCATTAGAATTCTTAGCAAAATTCACAAATCCAAATGTAATAGAGCTAGGCTTTGTCTTAATGGTTACCAAGTATAGTACTTGGTTGTAGAGGTTATTCTTTTGTATTAAAACTTGTCTTTGTTTTTTGCCCTATATGGATGAATACATGGACTATGATTTCTTGCAAAAAAAAAAAAAAAAATAAAAAAAAAAAAAAAAAATAATAATAATAAGCCCGATTCTTTCCCGTTGGGTGGAGTTCTTTTACTCTCGTCCTGCCCGTCTTTTTTATGGGGAACATTGTTTGTGGTCTTGTCAGGGAGTCCAGCAGGGTGATCCTTTGGGCCCCTTGCTTTTCGCTTTGGTTTTGCATCCCTTGGTGTGCAAGATACGGGACTCTTTTGATTTGAGTTTGCAGGCTTGGTACTTGGATGATGGCACCATTGTTGGGGATACTTTGGAGGTGGGGAAGGTGTTGGATTTGATTATGGCCGATGGTCCTCAGTTTGGTCTCCATCTTAATATCGCTAAGACTGAGGTTTTTTTGCCTACTGAGGATCCCCAGAGTCGACTTCCTGGTGTTTTCCCTCCTTCTATTGCCCCGTCTTTGCGTGGTGTCTCTGTTTTAGGTGGGTCTGTCAATACTTGCCCTAGTTTTGGCAGTGAGCTTGTAGCGAAGAGAGTGACTAAGACCATCGAGCTTATGGATTTGGTTGCTAGGATTGAGGACCCGCAATGTGAGTTGCTTCTGCTTTGAGCTTGTACTGGTATTTCTAAGCTCTACTTTACCCTCCGTACATGTTCGCCGAGAGTCTTTGGGTCTGTCCATCTTCGTTTTGATGCAGCACTTCGTTCTAGCTTGGAACGCATTGCCACCGCCTCTGGGCCAGGTTTTGGGGATTGGCAGTGGAGCCTTGCCACTTTCCCTTTTCATCTTGGTGGGCTCGGTGTTTATGCTGCCGGGGATGTTTTGTACTATGCTTTTTTGGCGTCCCGTTTGCAGTCTGCCGATTTGCAAGCTAAGTTACTACAGCCTTCTGGTATTGTGGCTGCTGGTCCTACTTTTGATGATGCCTTGCAGGTGTTTTCGGAGACTACAGGTTCTACTTTATTACGTGATCCTAGTGAAATCGCTGCCCCTAAACTTATGAAAAAATTGGCAGATATATATTTTGCGAGGATTGCTGCTACTGCAGAATCTGTTTACTCTTTGACACCGCGTCAGCTTGCATTGTGGAAGTCCCAGCTTGGTGCCCACTCCTCTGATTGGTTGCGTGCGGTTCCTATCTCTGGGTTGGGCCAGACTATGAACGGGAGGACTTACCGTAGTGTGCTAGGATATCGTCTGGGTGTTCCTTTATTCGGGGTATCTAGGCCTTGTCGTGCTTGCTCTCGGGTTTTTGCTGATGATATTTATGGGGACCACGCTGTTTCTTGTACTGGCACTGTGGATGTTGAGCATCGGCATAACCTCGTCCGTGACACCTTATTCGACATCTGCTATAGGTCTGGTATTTCTGCGGGTAGGGAGGTGGATATCGGTTTAGTTGACGGACAGGGCGGCTCTCTTCGTCCTGCGGATTTGCTGCTCTATTCTTGGGACAGAGGACGTGACGTGTGTGTTGATTTGACTGGGTCCTCTCCCTTGACACAGACAAGGATGGCTGATTTTGTGCCGGGACGGGTTGTTACTGATGCTGCGCAGCGCAAGTGTGCTAAGTATAGGGATTTGTGCGGGGCTGCTGGTTACGGTTTCCTACCCTTCTCTTTCTCTTCGCTTGGGGAGTTGGGTTCGGATGCTGTTGACTTGCTTAAGCGGATCCAGAAATTCTCGGTATCTTAGGATGCTGGGGCTCGGGTGGCCGCTTATATCTTTACTAGACTTAGTTTTTCTATAGCTAAGGGGGTGGGGGCCCATATTGTCTCTCGGCTCCCCACCAATTTCTTGTAAACTTTACATTTTATTTTAATGAAAGCTGCGCGAATAATAATTAAAAAAAAAAAAATAATAATAATAATAATGATAATAATAATGATAATAATAATAATAATAATAATAATAATAATAATAATAATAATAATAATAATAATAATAATAATAATAATAATAATAATAATAATAATAATAATAATAATAATAATAATAATAATAATAATAATAATAATAATAATAATAATAATAATAATAATAATAATAATAATAATAATAATAATAATAATAATAATAATAATAATAATAATAATAATAATAATAATAATAACGAGAGGGAGGAGGGAGTGCTGCGATTTGCGATTTGGAGATTAGGGCTTCATCGGTCGCCTGCCTGGCCGTTGCCGTTTGCTGCCTCACCACCCACCATTCCCGGCCAGACCACCTGCCTTGTCGTCGTCTGTGGTGGTTGGTGGTGGTTGACAGTTAGAGAGGGCGGGAGAGGAGAGGAAGGAGGCTGCCACCACGCTGCTACTAGAGGCTGCCACCACGCCGGCCACCCTATCCATACCGGCCACCCAGACCTCACGTCGCCGGCCAGGGTGGGTTTGGTGGTTGTTTTCTGCGTGTGTGGTTTCATATCCTTGGAGGTGCGGTGTTTTCTGTTTTTTTCGGCGGCGGTGTTGTCTTGCTCCATTTCCTGCCTGCGTGTGGGGTGTTCTGGGGAGTCGTTGTCGGTAAGTCGCTCGCCGTCGGTGGTTGACCTGGTCTTGTGTCGTTCCTTTAAGAGTTGGTTTTCTTTTTTATTTTTATTTTATTTGGTGGGTGGTGGGGCTGCCAGTTTCTGCCTGGTGGTGCTCGACCGGTGGTGCTGCCTGGGTTCCTCCGGTGATGCTGGGGTTGTGGCTGGTGTGGGTGGTCACGGTGGTGGCTGGCTGCATGACCATGCTTGTGTGTTGTGTCGTTAGGGTGTGTTAACTTTATTAGGTTTTTATTTTCTTTTTCTTTTTCTTTTTCATGCCTACTTTGGTACGTTTTCATTGTCCTTTTTCGAGTATTCATGGTTGTCCGAATGGTAATGGTAAGGGCCTTACTAAGGCCGCTTGGCAAAAGCATTTTCAGGATCGACATTGTATTGATGGTGCTATGGGGCTTACGTGTCAAACTCTTACTAATAGTCTGACTGTTTTCTCTAATACCGAGATTACCTTGAAGCGGATGGGACTTTGGTTGTGTGGGGAGTGCTTTAAAACCCATACCTTTCGCTCTAGGTGTCGACATAGCCGGGGTGATATTGTTGCGCCACCGGATTGTGGTGATGGTGTCGTTAGCTTTATTATTCATTGTATCCCAAGACCTCCTGCTCCGTCTCCCTCGGTTCTTTCTTCTGATGATGGAGTTGGGTCTGCTCAGTGGTCTATATCTTCGCTTGATCGTTTATTATCTTTGGGTCTTCGCACCGTGAAATCTATTCCTCCTAAGTGTCGTCTTGGGTTTGCTCGGGTTTTGAAGGGGGTCTTGGATGGTGTGGCTGACTCTCCTGGTGACCTCTCCTGCTGGGTTCGTATGCTTGTGTTGCCTCTTTGTCTGCTTAAGACCTTCGCTCCTCGGAGTAATCTTGAGTGTAGGACTTCTGTTAGGCGACAGCGCCAGGAGGAGAGTATTACTAGGGCTATACTTGCTTGGGGGGTGCCTGGAGGGGGTTTGCAGCTTTTGCAGGAGTGTTTGGCTGAGGTTCCTTCTTCGTTTCATGTGGAAGAGGATCTGGATTTGAGTGAGCTTAACCTCCGCCAATGTCGGCGGAAGATTGGTGATGGCCATTATTCTGCTGCTGTTAGGGTGCTTTCTTCCTCTGGCGTAGCCCCCTACTCTGATGCCACTCTTGGTGCTTTGCGAGAGAAGCACCCGACCGCCCCATCTCTTTCCTTGCCTCCTTTGCCTGTGGATCATCATTCTCTTGTTGCCTCTTCGGCTGTGATTTTGGATATGATTCGTAGTTTCCCATGTAACAACCCGAAAAGTACCCGATTTTTCTAGTAAAAATATTTACTAACACTTTTCAGTAGAACTTAAGTTTTTAAAATAGGAATTTTTGTTCCGAGTCTTATTTTGAAATTCCGCGTTCGTATTTGGAATTTCTGAGAGATTTCATGAAAAGACCGTTTTTAGTCATCTTTGACTTTTCTTGACTTTTAAGTCGTCTTTGACTTTTCCTTGACTTTTAAAAGTCGTCATTGACTTTTTCTTGACTTTTAAGTCGTTATAAACTTTTCTTGACTTTTAAGTCATTTTTGAATTTTCTCGACTTTTCAGTCAACTTTGACTTCCGTTGACTTTTTCCCGACTCGCCTCATAAGTTTGAAGACCGAAATTTTATTTAAAAAAATAATATTTTTGATTTATTTTTATTTAGATTTATTAAGATTTATCATAATTTAATATAATTATTTTGAATTTATTCGGAATTTAAAGAATAACGTTTACGGTTTTAACCGAACGTCATTTAACTATTCCCGACGCATCGTAAATCGCGCAACAAAATCGAAACTCGACTTTGGCATGAGTCACACGCCCATGTCATCGTTTTCCACTCACAATTGGATATTTTAATTGTTTCGATTAAACTAATACAAATATCTTAGATATTTGTTACTTTATCGATCAGTTAACGAAAATTACGCAAATCTCTCAAAATCAGACCCGATATCACCCAACATCACACGGCTCTTTCCTCTTCTAATAGGCTTGATATTTTCATTTCTTTTCATTAATATAACATAATATCTAGATATTTAATTTAATTAACGTAATATTTAATCAATTACCGTAATATAATTATTTAACGCGAGTTAATTCCGTAACAACAATTTCAAAATGCGACTCCATATTTCCTCTATAATACACGGCTCCCTCACCCAACATAACTCACCAACAACTTTTCATTTTACAATCAATCAAATTAAGATCAAATTAATCGTTCTTCATTCGTTCTTCGTGTTCTTCATTCGTTCTTCGTCGTTCTTGAGCAAAATCATCATAAAACCTTCATTTCTTAATTAAATCCGTCCTAATTTATATTTCTAGAATCTCCTCTTCGCTCTCCATCTTCAAGTACGGTTTATTTTCAATTCGGTCAAAATCGTTTTCAACACTTTAATTATGGAAAATCTATTTTTACTTCTAATAATGTTTTTCTTGTCATTTCTTATAGGGGAAGATTTTGAAGACGAGTTTGGTGACTCGTATATATTATGGGAAGATTAGAAGACGGGTTTCTTAGTTTATAATTCTTATTTTGGTGCTAATTGATTTTTCTAAGCTAAGGTAACGATTCCGAGTTACTCGACGGATATATGTTACATAGCTTTGGTTTACTTTAGTTTTTGGTTCATCTTTAGTTTTTGTTCATATGATTATGATTTTATGATTTTAGTTAGTAACATGATAAGTGGTTAATTTTATTATGTTGTAGGAATTTATAAATATGTTAGTGTTCTTGATTATATGTTTATGATTTCTTCATGATAATGATTTTGGTATGATGGATGGTTAAATTGGTTGTTAAAATGGGTGTTTGATAATTAAAAACATGTTAGAATTTAGTTGGAATTGTTGTTGTTGGAACCGGTTTAAGGGGGTGTTTAGGGGCTGTGAACCGGACCCAAACCAGGCCGGTTCAGGCCGGTTCAGGCCCGGTCCAGGCCGGTCTGGGCTGGTTCATGGTGGGTCCGGGTTTTGGTCTTTGGGTTGTGTCGATGTTTGATTGTTATATTGTTGTTTTGACGGGTTTTAATTATGATAAGCATGCGGGAAATAATTAGAAACGGTTTTTATTAAAATTGTCAAAACAGCCATTTTTGCCCAAAACAGGCCGTGGGGCCCATCCAGGCCCATGTGGGGTCCGGCCCAACTCAGCCCGTGGGTCCCACTTTGGGACTTGTGACGGTTTTTGAGTTATCGTCATTTTTATCGTGTTTTGTTATATTTAGCAAGTGGGAAATGTTAATAAGTAAAATATTTAATTAAAAAGGTTTTTCATAAATTATTATTTCTCACATGTTAGAAATTATAAGCCGAGATGTAGTTTATTTATTTAATAACCTTTTAGTCAAACGGGTTTTGGGTATGATATAATAATTCACATGTAGAAGTTAATAAAATAACATGTAATGAATATGTTGACTTTTATGTCTAAGTCTATGTGGTAAAGACTCTGTTTCTAGCCGGTTTGACCAAACGGGTTTGGTCAAACTAAGATCTAGTCAGCCCCGTTTTGACTGATGACCCGTCGCGGGACTCGGGTCGGGGATTTGTCTTCAAGTAAGGGTGTATTTAATTAATGAATTAGCCTTAGTAGATATGAGGCGATATGATATTTGATTATTATTGATATGCAATTAGTCACATGATAGGAGGTTTTTCCCGTGACTGTTTTATTATATGGTTGGTGTCGTGTTGACTAAGTACCCATAGAGAATTATGAGTATATGGCGTCTTGACCATGCTAATTCTAAATGAGTAGCTTGGACCACGACATTGATAGGTCCGTACTGTCTTTAACGAGTATATAGTTCATGGTTAATAGCTTTTGTGTCCCGGCTTGGTGGGTTTATATCCAAGTCGGGGCATGGAATCCTAAGAGTTCCGCTTTGGGAAGGGAGCCAGCTTAAGTACTAGCCATCTCTGCTTAGGGGGTTGCCTAGTAGAGTTTCTCATAGACGGTTATGTCATGGGACGGGGAACGGAATAGCTGTTGTCGCTAGGTCTGATCAGTCTAGGACTAGGATATGTTTTCCTACCTTGTGGTATAGCCTCGAGTTCCAGAAGTAGACTATCGCCGTACTAAGAACTTATGCCTGTTTGTAGACGTATTGGTCTTTCATGTTTGTATGATTCTATGAGTTCTAGAAGGTGAGATGCAAGCCGGCTAGGATTGATAGAGTTTGGATTACCGATTGTAAACTGATTCACATGATTACGTGTTGATTAGGGTTTGAGTGTATCACGGCCATGTTTCTGAGAGGAACCTCTGAGCTAGCATACCAGCTTCCCTACCTCGAGTTATAGTTTACTATCGGTTTCACATGATAGCTTTCACATGTTAGGTTATTTGTTAGTTATCTGTGTCATAACATGAAAAGCATATCATATATGGTAATGTTTTGTATTTTCCCGTATAAAAGTGCTTTTATGTTATTCATGTTCATTAAACCGAATTTCGTGGTGGGGAACTCGGAGTTACTCCCCACTGACTGTGGCTTCCCGTGTTTATATTTAATGCGGTCGAACGGGTGAGTGATGCATATTTGGGGTACATTGACGAGCTAGCGAGCGAAGTATTTACCTTGGACCTATATTCGGTTCTTAGATTGTATATTATTATACACTCGTTTTATTTCCGTATTTATACGGGAGATATGTCTCCCGTCTTGTATATTTCTTTTGTATAATATTATTTACGTTTTGTAATGAACCTTTTTATTTCAGACACCTTCATTATGTATTTAAATTATTTTTTTTCTTTCCGCAAATTTGAGGGTGTCACATCAATCAAAAATCTTTTTATTCTCTTAAGCAATGTGTTAGAGAGCTTAATTCTTAGATACCTTGGATCATTTTTCGAGTCATATAGATCAAATATAACTTGATTCCTGGCAAAGTTGGTAAAATAAGTTTAAAAAAGAAGTTGAATCAATATATCAATATTATTTTCTTAAAAATTACGTAGTATATTTTATTATAGTCATAAATTTTCAAAAGTTTATTTTTACAAGTTAATTATTATAGGAAAATTATTAAAATGACATTAAGACAGACTCGTGCATCGCACGGGCATGAAATCTAGTTAGAAATACAATATGGAAATTTGAAGGTTTTCTCAAAGATAAAATCAAAATAACAAGACATTACACAAACATAGAGCGACTCGCACATCTCACACACAATTCAGGGTAACAAAATATAAACAAAACACTCAAAAATGAAACAAATCGAACTCTTAGGGATAGGAAGATCACGATAAAATCGGTACAAAGATCTACAAGAATTCGATAGTACTAACTCTACTAATACACTAATCCTCAAGAGGATGTAATTTACCCAAGTTACACCTCAACATTTTCAATCATTAGATTTCTACTGAAATCCTTCATAACCACGAGACCTCAAGTCATCAACCTAACCATTCAAACCTAATTAGCATCGACTAGGGTCCATAGATTGTAATCTGCAGGAGAGGTCCTTTAACGTACTATAAAATCCTTAGATTCATCATACTCTATCTGAGACCACTAACCAAAGAAATCTCATCTTAGGGGACCATATCTACTAACAACCACATAGTGAACGGTCCTTACCATAAAATCCTCTGATCCAATTTATTCCAAAACTCATTATCCTAAATTTACGATGGACTTCTCATCCTCAAAAGTTAAAACACAATACCTCCAGAAAGGTCGGGCACTGATCCCAAATCACTAATATTTTGCCAAACACAGGGCAATGCGACCATTAATCAAATTAGTTAGCTCAACTATAACTCGAGATACAACTATCTTCACTTATGAAAATATTCCTCGAAGCCTCAAATATAAATAGTCACATTAGCAAACTATGATGGTTACTAATTCTCAAGATAAATGGGTTCACCATTCTATCTCTATAATCCATAACAACTGAGCACTCACTATCAAAAGCTTGCAATGAATATTTCTCAATCTCAAACTATGATTCCTTAAGAATAAAAGAAAATTACTAATTCCAACCCACGAATGGCCAATCACTTGGCAATTAGACAACCATTCAAATCATCTATTTCATCTAAAACTCAAAATGAATCGATTTTCATTTATGACAAAACTCCTCAAACTTTGGTTACCGGCTTATTTACCCCTAAAGCAAAGTCTCTTTTAGAATCCACCAATTAGAGACATCTAATTCCCAAATGATATCTCAAGCAACCGTTATAATACCCAACAACAACGAACTATTATCATGATCAACTCAATTCTCAAAATAACACTACAATATCAAGCTCCAAATCTAAAACCACTAAGAGAGGATACATTATCACTATTAGGATTCATCCTAGAGCTTAAGTCCTATTTCCCATGATGAAATACAACATGAAATTTGCTTAATCCAAAGACACATATTCTAGCTAAAGAATCCCAAATTACATCACACTTATTCTCTGAGCCTTACAAACGGAATATCCAATCCACTAGAGAAAAGATGAAGGAGCAACGAGATAGGAAACGATAAGGAATCTCAAGGAGAACACGAGAATAAATCAGGCACGAGATTACAAGAGAGGAACGCTGAAAATAACGAGGTCAAGAAAGAGACAAAGCAGATAGTAGCGTTATGAAGATATCCGAGTAAGAAAGAATGTACGAGCAAGCGATATCTTAAAGATCAATCTTGACAAAAACATTCAAGAATGGAAATGAAAAGGGACAATGACACGAGTAAAGGTTTAAGGTTTAATCCACAAAACTTCTCGTTTCAAACTTAGGGTGATAGCAAAGCAAGTCATCCCGATAATAAAGGTCAAACAAGGGACCATGGTACCACAAATCATCAAAGTAAGGTACGCCTAAATTCGACAAATCAACTACAACCCAACTCATCCATCCTTTCATATCACACGGATTCCCAAATGCGGAATTGCAACTCAAGCATAGTAACATTCCTTTAGCTCAAATATTCAACACAACCTCAAAGGTTTCTTTAACTGAAGGACTAACAAATACTCCCTTATACTCGGTCATTTTCAAGTCATATAGCCCACGAGTTCATTATTATCAAAGTACAACATCAAGTCAAACATCATCATTAACGTCCCAAGGTATTTCCATCATAGTTCACATCATCGAATCTCTCTCATATCTATAATCCTCAAGTAATATGGTTCAACTTACAACGAAACCTTACTACTTCAAACGAGTTTCCGATACAATAAGATAAGATCATATCTTTAAATCCAAGAACTATAGCCAAATGCTTTTCCACCAAGACTATACTCACAAACACACAATAGGAAACCACAAGACGTCACTTAACCTCAAAAGTATTTCGCACCTCAAGATATCATTCAAAGCTTCTTATTTACACCAATTAGACCTATCATAAGCATGGTTTTCAAAACAATACTAAACTTCTAAGTCCAAAAGACTAAATTACTAATTAGTTAATAAGTCATATCCAACTCATTCAACCTTACACCATCGAATATCATGAACTATTTACACACAAGTCATGGCAAGCATTTATACATTAAAATCATTAAACATACCTTACACAATTTCCTCAAGGATACCAACGCTCACCACTATAGGGTGAAATTAGATCTACACCATTTTCCTCAAATCACAAATTCATTCTGACAAACACTAATATTCCACAAAGTTCAAAATTCTTCCGACCAAGTATAATATACCACAAACAAATGGGTATGGCATCCACAAAAATGTTACATGAGGAAGGTAAGGATACAAATTGATAAGGAGGAGGGAAGTAACAAGAGTAATCCCTAAGGGAAGGAGACGTTAGATGATAAAGAAGCACTTAGATAGAAGGAAGAGAGCATAATACATTGAGGACGAGAAAAAACATCGATGAGGAAGAAATACACTTCAATTAGGCTTGTCAATCTTCAATCTTCGGTAGAGGATACTTCTTCTAGGTAACACATGATCCACCTTAAGACGGTAGATATAAATAAACATAACATCACTCAACACAATCAACAAACAAGTTAGAACCTAACAAACATCAAGTACACCAAAGACTACCACCTTAGGTCCTTAAGTCTACCCATCTCTCATTTATTATTTCAAGGCCAAGTAATTTAATTTAGGGTTCACGTGTGTGCGTCGGGAGCGTTTAAGCTCTGATACCAACTGTGACAACCCTCGCGAATGCGGAAATAAAACATAACAAGCATGTGATTTATATAGCGAAAGATACGGTATTTTTAAAACTTTTTACATGCAAATAGAAAATACGAGGAATGTCAAATAATTACAAACTAAAATAGAATATACTACAAAGAGACGAAGTCTCTCAAAGTGTTATCAAATGTCAAAGCTATTAGCAACTAGCTAAACAACGTCTAGAGGTGACTCATCCAGGCCAACGCCCGCTAGCTCACACCCGAACCCAAAATGCCACAAGCAAAAAGCCATCCAAGCAAGCAACATGTTCATCCATGAAAAACATGAACGCCACAATCAGTGGGGAGTAACTCCGGGTTCTCCCAGCCATATCACAATAAACGTACATAAAAGGAAATACAAAAGTAGAAGCATGCATATATAAATATACATGTGAAATACGAGAAGAATAAATAGGCAATTCAATATGTAAAGATATCGGTACATGAAGTACAAAACCGTAACCATCATATGATAGATAGACTCGGGGATGACACTCTTAGGCAACCATACACTCACTAGGGTTTGCATCTCACCGTTAGCGGCATAAGTTTGATAAGATTGAGACTCGACAAACAAACCATGCCAAGTCATCCAAAGATCACAAATAATCAATCATATAACCATCCATTCAAATGTACAATACGTTGACGACATCTCTCACGGTAAATGACAAACACTAACACCGTGTACATGCAAGTATGATTGAAAGGCATCCATGGGATAAAACATTGCCCTGAACGCATACACGATTCAATTCATTTCGTATATGTAGACTAATTTCCTCCCGGTAGGACGACGATATAAATATCCGATCCTAGTCTAAACCTGGCCAGACTCTCGGAATAACATTTTCCGATTCGACATGCGATAAACATTTCGCATCCAAGACGCGGTCAATCATAGACGCCGAGTACCCCAAATTCGGTCAACCTTCACGAAAGAGGCGGAAAAGAGCACAAGCCTCATAACAAGCGGTACGCTACATGCAATGACACCACCTCGCAAGTATACAACATTTGACGGCCGGGTCGATCAACGCAAAGCGTTCGGCTCCCAACAACGTCGTCATATGCCCACTAACACATGCAATTAAGCAGTAAGGATACACTCCTCGTTCCGACATTCCAGCCTTACGAACGTGGACGTAGCCAGGGGAATGAGAGTACAAAGCACATAACAAATTAGTGCTCAAACCGTAACATGTGTAAAACCGACTCAAAGTGGGACATATTAAAAACCGTCACAAGACATGTGATTTAAGCATGATATAAATGTAACAATGATAAACATGAAACAATACTTGATTACATAAGCATTAGACCAAGTTTAGGAAGTATAATGAATAAGAAATATAAATCTCATCTCAAAACAACAAGTTTGGAAACTATTAAAACAAGGGTCCACTTCAAACGGTTATTACTATAGTTCTAGACATTCAAATGCAAAAATTCCAAGTGGAGGTGATAGCTTATCCTCTTACGGTTCCAACGGTAGGTGACAAGCCCAAAACAAGCAAGTAACGAAGGAGATATGATCATTTTACGAAAAGGAGTAAGTGCAGTGAGTCCCAGCCGGTCAGGGGGACCGGCGGCCGGGTACCCGGCTGGGAACACTTCTTGTTGGAGCTAGTGTCCTCTACAGTTAGTGTGATAACAAGAATAAATCTCTTACAGGTTCACAGGGTATACTTAGTATTTTTATCAGTTGATTAACGTTTATCGATAACGGTTGGCTTGCTAGGAGTTTGACGTTATTGTCATTTTAATGGCAGTGATCAACTGGTCCCTAAAAGTCACACCTAAAGGATGTGTCTGAGAGATGTGATTATATGAATAATATAATCATAGTGATGCCTTATTATATGACTAAAAGGTTAGTCGATATATATGACTAAAAGGTTAGTCAATGTAATGATGATACGATTATTTAATAACGATTAAATAATATTAGCTGAGACGAATTAAATGTAATTCGTAATTGAATATAAACTGTTATATTGAATCAATGTATATAATATAAGCTTAAACGAATTAAAATGTTAATTCGTAATTAAACATAATATGTTATATTTAATTAGCAAATGTTAAATATACGGATATTTATAAATGACGTATATATTATATTACATGCTAATATAACCGAAAAAGGAAAGAAAAAAAAGTCTTTTTCTCTCTTATTTTTCAGTCCATAAGAGATAAAAATAAGAGAAAAGATCTCCTATGATTCTCTTATGGTAACTAGGTCAAAAACCCTAATAAGAAGAGGAGTAAAAAGAAAAAGACTTCTCCTTCTACTAACCTAGTCTATTCGGCCGTGATAGAGCAAGAGGAACAAGTTTTTTTTTTCTTGAATTCTCTCTATCATTCATCATCACACAAAAGAAAAATTAACAGTAACTTTTCTCATATATTCTAGCACAAGCACGGCATATCTCGGAGCATCTTGGGTGCAACAATTAGGAGAATATCGATTTCGATATTGTTCATAGGCCAAGTTTGCTAGGACCAAATGTTAATTCTAAATTCCTATAATTTTATATTATGCAATTCATTTATGACTCATAATTCATATACTATAGTTTCGTTATAATCCGTCAATTAATGACGAAATAAACCGATATTTCTAACAAGTGGTATCAGAGCCAAGGGCTACGAAATTATTTTATATGTTTTTCATAATTGGTGAAATATAAGATTAGAAATTTTTTTTGTTTTTGTTTTCAGCCGAGTATAAAAAAAATGTTTTTTTTTGTGTTTTTGCTGCTGCTGCCGAGAGAGAAAAAAAAAAATTATGTCTGTACTGTTCACTGTACTGTTCATCAGCGAAAAAGGAAAAAAAATTTGACTTGTTTTTCCATTTTGATTCATTATAATTGTTGTTTTAAATAGTTAAGACGATAACATGATGAATTTGTAGTTGTTTTGATTTAATAAAGATTAAATTAAAATGTAAATGGAAATCGATTTGAATGTTCATCGCTATATATTTTTCGGTATTCATTGATTTAGATGATTTAGATATTCATTTTAAATTGTTAAATTGAATCATCTAGTTTGTATCGATGTTTAATAATGATTAGATGTTGATAATTTGTACCGATCTTGAAAATATTAGTAACATCAAATTAAATTGTTTTTTTTAAATAAACGTGGCTGCCAAAAAGAAAAAAAAACTGTTTCTTTTTTATTTTTGGTCGAAAGTTTTTGTTTTTATTCATTATAATGATAATGTTTCGCTTATTGTTGTGAAGAAGTTCACAATAATTGGATACCCAATTATTTTAAAGAGGTTTAAAATAATGTTATATTAATTCATGTTAAAGAATATGAATTAAATTTGGATTATGTTTAATTGGGGTTATTGTGATTAATTAAGGAATTGTCACATAATTTTGATCATTTTAAAAGGTGGTTTGGATAAATTACTCTTCATAATTAAAGAATTATGTCTTGAATGATTAATTTATAGTTGATGCATTTTATCTTGTTGAATGAATGGTTGAATGGTTTAATTTACGTATTTTTACAATCGGTTGTAATTTGTATTACCTAGTGTGGCCTTAGTTGATCATGTTTAAGTAATGATGGAAACATGATTTTTGATGTAATTTTGAGATCTCGAATCTCCATTTTATTTTTCATTAAATTATGTTTTTAAATTAGAATGTAAATAGGTTTATATTTTGTATTTTATTAAATGTATTTTGAGAAGACTAAAGATGGAGATCGGATTGCTCACTCCCGCTACATGGACCAAGATGGAACATCAAGACAAGCTTCTCGGGTCAAAATGGGTTGGATTCCAAAGTTGTATTTTTGTTCATTTTGGTAGATAGGCCACACTAGGACTTTGTAATATTTTATGTATTTTTCCGTTCTTGTTGCTTTTTTCATCACATGATAGTTAGTGCATCATATTCCGCCTAAACCAAACCACCTACTACTAAAATGCATGAAAATTGACTCATATAGTTTGAATGTTAGTTATTATGGACATAAAGATGTCACTCGGATTTAAGCCATCATTTTAGTTTATTCATTCTCGCATGCTAGATATTAGTTCACTTAAAATTGAACTAAAATAAAAGTGATGGGATCTTCCTCTAAACCTAAAATTGAGACTAGTCTTTATAGGCCAAACTACTATGAATCCCTTCTTCGTCGGTAGGCATACAGGACCTTACTCTCCATATGACTTCTTCTACGTTGGGTAAGTAGTGTGTGTTGACCTATTTTATCTTAACATTATAGTCCGAAGAGTTTCTCGTGATTATAATGGACTAAAGATAGAATTTACAGAAATTTATCGACCAAGAATTCTAAAGGTAGAATTAGCCAAGAGGTTGGCTTATCAATTTACAGATAATTGAGTCTTGGAATCATTTATATAATTCTTGAGGGAGGTCAATTTTATAAATGCTTGAGTCTTTGCATTAAAACAAATTTTGCACAAGACTTAAATTCAAATCGATGAGTATGCTTATTATGTTTTTCTTCTTTTTCAGTGTAGAACTCGTTTATATTGATAATACTGCATATAACAAATGGCTGGAAATACTGATATCTCTATGCCAAGTGCCACGCTCGCGCGCGAATCCTGGCTTAAAGCTTTTATGGACCACATAAATCAGTCCACGTGACTGAAGAATGACGGGTCCAACTTTGCGGACTGGGAGGCGGCATTACGGAATGCTGCCATTGCTGAGGGTAAGCTCAAGTACTTGACTGAGCCAATACCGCTAAACCCAGGCCCCAATGCGAGAGCTAACGAGACACTTGAATATAGTGACTTCGTTATGGAAGCGGGTGCGATAAAGAACGTACTCATCTTTGCAACAAAAAGCAATTTGCAAAGACGCTTCATTGCCCAAGGTGCAAACAAGATTTTCACCACGCTCACTAACAAATTCTCAAAAGCACCGAGTATCGTTACTTATGAGCATACCTGTCGCTTCTTTGAGGCGAAACTCAAGAAGGGCCAACCGGTTAGCCCACACATTCTTGATATGATTGAGAATGTCGAGAAACTGGAGGCACTTGATTGCAAAATCAGTGAGAGCATAGTCATTGACCGTGTGCTTCATTCACTTCATGATGGTTTTGCCCTTTTCAGGGCAAATTACTATATGAATGATATGAAGAAAAGTCTTCATTAGCTACACTCACTTCTCGTACAGACCGAGAATGATATGAAATCGAGTGGGGAATGGAGCAAGAGTTGCTGCAGTTTCAGTGGGAACATATGTAATCCAACTCCCGAGTGGTTTTGAGTTATATTTATATAACTGTTGCTATGTACCCAGTTTATCTAAGAACATTATTTCTGTTTCCGTACTAGATAAAGACGGTTTTTCATTTTCAATAAAAGACAATAGCTGTATTTTCTCTTTTAATGAAATGATTTATGGAAAAGCAGTTTCCATGAATGGAATTTATATCTTAGATCAAACCACAGAAATATTGCATGTGAATAATAAGAAATTAAAGGTTGGTGACAAAGATCAAACTTATCTATGGCATTGCCGTATGGGACACATAAATGAGAAACGTGTAAAGAAGCTCATTGACAATGGGACTATCTCCCCATTTGATTACGAATCATTTGGCAAGTGTGAATCATGTCTTATCGGTAAAATGACTCGAATTTCCTTCAAAGGTGTTGGAATGCGCGCTAGTGACCTATTAGGACTCATATATACTGATGTATGTGGACCTATGTCAATAAACGCAAGAGACGGCTATAGATATTTTATCACTTTCACGGATGATTTGAGTAGATACGGATATGTCTACTTAATGTAGCATAAAAGTGAGTCCTTTGAAAAGTTCAAGGAATACCAGAATAAGGTTGAAAACCAACTGGGAAGAAAGATTAAAGCACTTTGTTCAGATCGTGGTGGCGAATATCTTTCAAATGAGTTTGATCAGCACCTTAATGATTGTGGTGTAGTATTACAGTTAACTCCACCTGGAACACCTCAATTAAATGGTGTGTCCGAACGGAGAAATTGAACATTACTTGATATGGTTCGATCCATGATGAGTCACACGGTACTACCTGAATCAGGCACTACCGTGTGACTCATAATGGATCGAACCATATCAAGTAATGTTCGATTTCTCCGTTCGGACACACCATTTAATTGAGGTGTTCCAGGTGGAGTTAACTGTAGTACTACACCACAGTTTTTAAGGTGTTGATCAAACTCATTCGAAAGATATTCGCCACCATGATCTGAACGTAGTGCTTTAATCTTTCTACCCAGCTGATTTTCAACCTTGTTCTGGTATTCTTTGAACTTATCAAAGGACTCACTTTTGTGCTTCATTAAGTAGACATATCCATATCTACTCAAATCGTCCGTGAAAGTGATAAAATATCTATAGCCATCTCTAGCGTTGATTGACATAGGCCCACACACATCAGTATGTATGAGTCCTAATAGGTCAGCAGCGCGCATTCCAACACCTTTGAAGGAAATTCGAGTCATTTTGCCTATGAGACATGATTCACACGTGCCAAATGATGCATAGTCAAATGGGGAGATAGTCCCATTATCAATGAGCTTCTTCACGCGTTTTTCATTTATGTGTCCCATATGGCAATGTCATAGATTGGTTTGATCTTTGTCGCCAACCTTTACCCTTTTATTACTCACATGCAATATATCTGTGGTTTGATCTAAAACATAAATCCCATTCATGGAAACTGCTTTACCATAAATCATTTCGTTAAAAGAGAAAATACAGCTATTATCCTTTATTACAAATGAAAAACCGTCCTTATCGAGTACGGAAACAAAAATAATGTTTTTAGATAAACTGGGTACATAGTAACAGTTATTTAAAAATAACTCAAATCCACTCGGGAGTTGGATTACATATGTTCCCACTGAAATGGCAGCTACTCTTGCTCCATTCCCCACTCGCAGGTCCACATCACCCTTTTCTAAAGTTCTGATGTTTCTTAGGCCCTGCAAATCATTACACAGATGAGAACCACAACCAGTATCAAGTTCCCAAGTTCCGAAACTTGCATGGTTAATCTCAATCATATGAATAAAAGATGACATACCAACAGGAGTGACACGGCCTGCTTTTACGTCTTCAGCATACACGGGACAGTTCCGCCTCCAATGCCCAGTCTTGTGGCAATGGTGGCACTCCATGTTTTCTTTGCTCTTTGTCTTGCCTTGTGAGCTACTGCTAGTCTCACCAGGCCCACTCTTTCCCTTTCCTGGCTTCTTGAACTTCGGCTTCCCTACAGCTAGGTCGGCCTGAGCCTTGCCCTTACCCTTACCCTTGTTTGCAATCATGAGAACGTCCTGCTTCAGGCTGCCACTCAATTTCAGATCCTTCTCAGTCTGTATGAGAAGTGAGTGTAGCTGATGAGGATTTCTCTTCAAATCATTCATGTAGTAATTTGCCCTGAATTGGGCAAAACCATCATGGAGTGAATAAAGCATGCGGTCAATGACCACGCTCTCTTTGATTTTGCAATCAAGTGCCTCCAGGTTTTCGAGACTCTCGATCATATCGAGAATGTGTGGGCTAACCGGTTGGCCCTTCTAGAGTTTC
The DNA here is from genome assembly GCA_022085475.1 of Heliosperma pusillum. Taxonomy (NCBI): domain Eukaryota; kingdom Viridiplantae; phylum Streptophyta; class Magnoliopsida; order Caryophyllales; family Caryophyllaceae; genus Heliosperma; species Heliosperma pusillum. The sequence continues at coordinate 9,344 of JAIUZE010046073.1, read as the reverse complement.
GCCTCAAAGAAGCGAGTGGTAAGCTCATACGTAACGATCTGCGGTGCTTTTGAGAAATCGTTAGTGAGCGTGGTGAAAATCGTGTTTGCACCTTGGGCAATGAATCGTCTTTGCAAATTGGATTCCATTGAAAAGATGAGTACGTTCTTTATCGCACCCGCCTCCATTACGAAATCACTATAAGCAAGTGATTCATTTGCTCCTGCATTGGGGCCTGGGTTAGGCGGTAGTGGCTCAATCAAGTACTTGAGCTTACCGTCAGCTATGGCAGCACTCCGTAATGAAGCCTCCCAGTCCGCAAAGTTGGACCCGTTATTCTTCAGTCGCGTGTACTGGTTCATGTTGTCCATGAACATCTTAAGCCAGGATTCACGCGCGAGCGTGGCACTTGGCATAGGGGCATCAGCATGTCCAGCCATTTGTTATAACAGTTTTATCGATATAAATGAATGCTACACTGCGAGAAATGAGATAAAACATAATAAGCATTTTCATCGTTTTAATTAAGTCTAATGCAAAACCGATTAATGCGAAGACTCTTGCATTTATACAATTGACCTCCCTCAAGTATTATATAAATGATCCCAAGACTCAGTTTCTGTAAATTGATAAGCCAACTTTTTGGCTAATTCTACTTTTAGAATTCCTGGTCGATAAATTTCTGTAAATTCTATCTTTAGTCCATCATAATCACGAGATATTACTCGGACTATAATGTTGAGGTAAAATAGGTCAACACATACTACTTACCCAACGTAGAAGAGATCATATGGAGAGTAAGGTCCTATGTGCCTACCGACGAAGAAGGGAGTCATAGCAGTTTTCCATATAAAGACTAATCTCAATTTTGGATTTTAGAGGAAGGTCCATCAGCTTTAATTTTATTCATTTAAGTGAATGAATGATCTAGCAGTTAGAGAATGAATAATTTAAGATGACAACTTTTAGAATTTTGAGTAACATCAGGATGTCCATGATAATTAACATAGAATATATATGAGTCAATTTTCATGCAAATAAGTAGTAGTAGGTGGTTTGGTTTAGGCGGAATATGATGCAATAACTATCATGCAAAAGAAAAACAATAAGAACGGAAAAATGAAAAACAAAGTACAAAGTTCTAGTGTGGCCTGTCCTATCAAAATAGAACAAAAATACACTTTGGAATCCATCCTTATGGACCCTAGAAGCTTGACTTGATGTTCCATCTTGGTCCATGTAGCGAGAGTGAGCTATCCGGTCTCCATCTTTGGTCTTCTCAAAAATACAACTTTTAAAAAATTACAAAATATAAACCTATTTACATTCTAATTTAAAAATTATAATTAAAGATTACAAAAGGGAGATTCGAGATCTCAAAATACATCAAAGACCATGTTACCATAATTACGATAACACAATCTAGTAAGGCCTCACTAAGCAATACAAATTACAACCTCTTGTAAAAATACCAAAATAATCCATTCATCCATTCATTCATTCATTCAACCATATAAAATGCATCAACAAAATAAATTAAACATTCAAGACATAATTCATTAATTATGATGTTAATTTATCCAAACCACCTTTAAAATGATCAAAATTATGTGACAATTCCTTAATTGCACACAACAATTTTAATCAACCATAATCCAATTTAATTCATATTATCGGGTATAACATAAACTAAATTCAACATTATTTTAAACCTTTTTAAAATAATAGGGTATCTATCATTGTGAACTTTTTCACAACAATAACCAACATACATTATCTTTATAATGCAATAAACAAAACAAAAATAAAAATTTTAAATTTTTTTTTTCTCGGTTTAAAAAAAAAAACAAAACAAACACAAATTAATCTTTTTAATTTGATCATGCTAATAAAACTAGATCGGTACAAACATTCAACATCTAATCATTATTAAACATTGATACAAACTAGATGATTCAAATTAACCTTTTAAAATGAATATCTAAATCATGATTAATAGATTATCAAAATACTCAACTAATCATAATTGTTTTGTAAATTCATATCAAAAAATTTAGCACAATGAATGTTCTTTAACATCCAAAACAAATTCTATTTTCATTTCAATTTAATCCTTATTAAATCAAAACATCAACAAATTCATTATATTATTATCTTAACACATTAAAACAACAACATATATGAATCAAAAATGGAACCCTAAAAAAAAAAAAATTTCTTCATCACGGCTGAACAGTGCCGTGAACAGTACCAAAAAAAAAAAAATTTTCCTGACCGCGAACAGTACCGTGAACAGTACCAAAAAAACACAAACCCTAATTTTTTTTTTCTTCTTTCAGCCAAAACAAAAAAAAACAAAACAAAAATTTCTAATCTTATATTTCATCAAATATGAAAACATATAAAATAATTTCATAGCCAAAGGCTCTGATACCACTTGTGGGAAATATCGGTATACTTCCCTTTAAATTTTTCGGATTATAATGAAATTATAACTATATGAATTTCTAGTCATAAATGAAATTGCATAATATAAACAAGAGATTAAGAAATAACCTTCGGTCCTAGAAAAAGGCCTAAGAACAAATACCAAAGTAGCTATTCTCCTAATCGTTACACCAAGATGGTTCAAAAAATGCCTTCGTCGTGCTAGAACAAATACCCAAAAATTACTTCTAATTTTGTGTGTATAATGATGATGAATATGGAGATGAATAATAGAGTTAAAATCAGAATTTTTCTCCTCTATTTCACCCTTGTGTGTGCCGTGAGATGTAGGAGTGATTAGGGTTTTATTTTTTTTTCTTTTTATCTCACATGGGCCGTGAGATTCAAGAGGAAAGCTAGAAAAATCAAAACCCTAGTTTCCTTATTTATCTCAACCTATATCAGGCAGTTAGCATATCACTTAATATGTACATAATATAATATGTATTCTAATTATTACTAGTAATGGACCGTTACATAAACCGAGTAATGCCGGACCAATACACTATAATAATATCGTTTAATACATATCCGCCAACTTAAATATAACAGTTTATATTTAGTTTAGACCAACATTATATACATTGATTAAATATAACATTTTATATTCAATTACCAGCTAACATTATTTAATCGTTATTAAATAATCGTACCATCATCACATTGACTAACCTTTTAGTCAAATACATCGACTAACCTTTTAGTCATTTAATAAGGCATCAATATGATTATTTTCTCAAATAATCACATCTCTCAAACACATCCTTTAGGATGTGACTTTTAGGGATCAGTTGATCACCGCCATCTGTATGACAATAACGTCAAACTTATCTAGCAAGCCAACCGTTATCGATAAACGTTAATCAACTGATTATAATACAAAGTATACCCTGTGAACCTTAGCTGTTATCACACTAACTGTGGAGGACACTAGCTCCAACACTACACTCACCGGTGAATGCTACGGTTTCAACTCCACTAAAGGACTTCTTTCTTGTAAGGATGTCTTTCATGAATTTTGCATAGGCGGGAATTTGAGTGATGAGGTCGGTGAATGGAATGGAGACCTCCAAATTCTTGACAATGTCCATGAATTTACCTAATTGCTTGTCTACATTCTTGAGGATCATGACCAAATGTTCCACAACATTCACAAACCCCTTGAGGTAAGCTTGGTGCCATCACCATGGCATTCACTTGTTGCATAGGTGGTTGAGTTAATGAGCTTTGAGCTTGTTGGAATAGAGTCGTTTGTTGGTCCAGTTTGAGGTCCATTGATTCCATATAAGAGCTAAGTTGAGCTCCAAAGTTAGCTCCCATTTGGGTGACGGAGCTCACCTCATGCTTTCCCCTAGGAGTTTGCCTTGGCCTACTAAATTGTGAGTTATGGGCCGCCATCTCCTCTATTCGTGCCCAAGTTTGAGCATCATCTACTTCCGTGAACCTTCCATTTGATCCCATATTCAAGATTCCCCTAGCATCTTCATAAATTCCATTCCAAAATTGTTGCACCAAGAAACACTCACTCAAACCATGGTGAGGGCAAGATCGAATGATCTCCTTGAATCGGTCCCAAGCTTCATAGAGTGACTCTTCATCCCTTTGGTTGAAGCCGGTTATCTTAACTCTCAACATATTTGTCTTTTCCGGTGGATAGAACTTTTGATAAAAAGCTAGAGCTAGCTTCTTCCATGAGTCAATACCTAGAGCAACCTTGTCAAGAGTCTTCAACCATCGTTTTGCCGCTCCAATAAGAAAGAAAGGAAACAAGACCCATCGAATTTGGTCTTGAGTTACTCCCGTTTGAGAAACGGCATCACAATAATCACAAAAAGTCTCCATGTGTAGATGAGGGTCTTCACTTGGCATACCTCCAAATTGGTTCCTCTCCACCAATTGGATAAAAGCGGTTTTAGCAATGAAATTTCCGGTTAGATTTTGTGGTACGGGGTGGTGTTTGGAAGAGTATCTTCCGTGGGAATGGAGTGAGATGAGAATTTAGGCATTCTTGGGAGAGTGGGTGGTTGGATGGGAAGTGGGATGTTTGGTGGGATTCCAAAAGGATTCACAAATTCCGTGATCGGCACAAGACCCTGCCAATTCTCTACCCTTGGATGCTCAATTTCTACCTCGTTACTTTCCCGGATTTCCCTTTCTTCAATCGAAGATAGAGGCTCCTCCGTTGTAGTAATCGGATTCGAAGAAGAGCTTCTATTTGCGGTTTTGAAGACTTTGCGAAGTCTCCTAAAGGTCCTTTCGATCTCGGGATCGATTGGAGGTTGATCCTTCGGGGGAGCTCGCCTGGGCATACAAGAAAACTAAATGTAAACGGTGAGAATGCCTCGAGAAACTAGGTTTCTTAAGAAAAGAGGCAAAAAACTAAAGCACACTAAAAACAATCAAATTAAACATACACCGTCCCCGGCAACGGTACCATTTTGATGTTGAAATAGTTGGTGTAGTAAGAGTGTCGATCTCAGGGACGGTTGGTGTCTAGAGATGATCTAAAAATCTACTAAAGTCTCTTGCAAGTCACAATGTAATTTTGGGTTTGGATTTGTTGACTAAACTAAATAACAACAATTAAAAACAAATAAAAACGACAAAAGGAGTTTAAGACGAGAAAGATTGGATTTTTATCGAATAAGAGGGAAAACTAGGGTGAATGGGTTAATATTGGTAGTAAAGTCGAGTGAAAGAGCCGGGTCTAATAGTTGAAATGTCATCTAGTCTAGGAAAGTGAATTGAGGCTTTCGTTCTTACAATTCCTCCTCATACCGACTCTAACTAGCTATCGCGTTACTAGATACGGTTTGCCAAACTAGCGGTTCTACGAAAAACCACGACTTTCGATCTTATGGTATTCGAAACAAGCGAGAGATTCATGCAAACTCAAGTAGGCATTTCATCAAACATGTTATAAGCATAGCTTGGAGACAAGACAATAATCAACTATTAACCCCAACAAGAACACATACACTCATACTAGAACCCATAATCCCCCCACATAACCCTAGCAAGATTACTACTCACTCATATTCAAAGGAAATTCAACATTAACTAAGGATTGCAAAAGGGAATCAACAACAATAAACATTTTCTAATTAACAATGAGTAGATAACAAGAATTGAAATGAAAACTTAATTAAAGACAAGATTAAGTCAAGAAATTGTACCAACTTAGAGAAAGGTGAGAACTTTGATATCAATAACCAAGATTTTGTCACAAATCTTTGAATATATACCAAGTTCCACACTAAACCAAGTCGAAATTACTAATTAACCAACTAATTTGCTTAATTATGGAAGATTAATACAAGATTAAATACTAATTATATGAGGGTTTTAGATCTAGGGTTTCGTGCCCTCTAATTACATAAGAGGGTCTATTTATAGGTTTACGAAAATGGAGGAAGATGGGCTTCGAAAGGCTTCATGGACTGGCAAAGTCACGACCGTGAAATGGGTTTCACGGTCATGAAACATGTCTCACGACCGTGAAATTGCAAGTCACGGTCGTGAGATAATTGGCAGAGCAGAGTCTTCTTTCACGAACAAGTCACGACCGTGAAACAAGTTTCACGACCGTGACTTAGCTTTCACGACCGTGAAACCCATTTCACGGTTGTGAGCTGAAATGCTCGAAAATCCATCTTCTTGGAAAGGCATCTCACGACCGTGAGATACCTTTCACGACCGTGAAATGCTCCTTTCCCTTCTTCCTTTGCTTGACTTTGTTGCTTCCTTCCCAGTTTCGCTTGCCTTGACTCGGGTGGGCTTTGGCGCATCGAGTAGGGCCCCCCCAAGGGTATGTGGGGCCCCCAAGGTATGTCGTGGGTCCTCCGAGTGATTCACCTTCTTCTTTGTTGATCAAAACTAGGTAGAACTCGCCTCAAATGACGGTTTACCTACAAAAACACGATAAAAGCGAGAAATATGCTAAAAGAAGGTAAAACAAGTAGAAACGCTCTTAGGGTGCGTTAAAGGCAAGCAAAACGAGACAAAAAGGGGTGAAAATGTAGGGTGAAATGACACTATATCACCCGTCTTACTGAATTTTCCTTCAATTTGTTGCCTTTATTTTGCCGTACATCCACCCTTGCAAGTTTCTATATTATGTCCAAAGCACCCACACTTTTTGCACTTGCCAGTTATAGACCTTTTGTCTTTCCTTTGCTCCCTTGGCTTTCTTCTTCTATTTTGTGCTGTCCTACCAATAAACCTCCTTAGAGTTGGAGGTTCAAGATAAGGAATATCAAAAACATGCCATTGGCATGTATTAGCTATTGGGTGAATGGACAAACCATAAGTTTCTTTATACCTTATGACAGAGAACTAATCATTAACATAGTCTGTTGGATTTCTTCCGGCTTCTAAAATTGCCCTAATGGCATGTTTACAAGAAATCCCACTTATTTGTCATTGACCACATAAACATGTCCTCAAAATCAAAGAGACAGGGAAGTGAAACCCACCATGACGATCCTCAACTTCACCATTTCCACTTGTATAGGAATAACATATTCTTGAATCTTTTTTGAGCTCTTTCAACTTTTTTACTATGTTTGGACACACTCCTTCATCCCGCCATGACTAAGCTACAAATTGTCGAGAAGCATTCCTTACATACCATTTTCATCCTTCTGACACCTGTTAACATGTGATACTCACATTAATTAAGCTATATCTAACAACCCGGATTATTAAAACAAAAGAAATACTTTAATAATAAATAATCCATCAGAGTACAAATATGAATAGGGTTAAGGTGGCGGAAACACCTGACCAATCTGGATCGATATTCAAATCCAAAACAAAACTAATACATTATTAATATTCTCAAACTAGATTAAATCCCTAAACGATTTATTTGTCTTGCCACAAGTGTGACACCCTCGAATTTGCGGAAAGAAAAAAAAATAATTTAAATACATAACGAAGGGTGTCATAAATAAAAGGGTTCATTACAAAAGAAATTTAATATTATACATAAGAATTATACAAGACGGGAGACATACCTCCCGTATAAATACGGAAATAAAAGAGTGTATAATAATATACAATCTAAGAACCGAATATAGGCCCAAGGTAAATACTTCGCTCGCTAGCTCGTCAATGTACCCCAAATATGCATTCACCACCTGTTCGACCGTATTAAATATAAACACGGAAGCCACAGTCAGTGGGGAGTAACTCCGAGTTCTCCCAGCCACGAAATGTCGAGTTTAATGAAACATGAATAACATAAAAGCAATGTATATGGAAAATACAAAACTTAAACATATATGATATGCGTTTCATGTTATGAAACAGATAACTAACAAATAACCTAGCATGTGAAAGCTATCATGTGAAACCGATAATAAACTATAACTCGAGGTAGGGAAGCTGGTATGCTAGCTCAGAGGTTCCTCTCAAAACATGGCCGTGATACACTCAAACCCTAATCAACACGTAATCATGTGAATCAGTTAACAATCGGTAATCCAAACTCTATCAATCTTAGCCGGCTTGCATCTCACCTTCTAAAACTCATAGAATCATACAAACATGAAAGACCAATACGTCTACAAACAGGCATAAGTTCCTAGTACCGTCAATAGTCGACTTTTGTAACTCGAGGCTATACCACAAGGTAGGAAAACATCCTAGTCCTAGACTGATCAGACCTAGCGACAACAGCTATTCCATTCCCCGTCTCATGACATAACCGTACACGAGAAACTCTACTAGGCGACCCCCTAAGCAGAGATGGCTAGTACTTAAGCTGGCTCCAGTCCCAAAACGGATCAGGCAGCCATGCCCCGACTTGGAGATAAGTCCCCCAGGCCGTGACACAAAAGCTATCAAGCTGTGAACTATATACTCGTTAAAGATAGTACGGGCCTATCAATGTCATTGTCCAAGATACTCATTTAGAATTAGAATGGTCAAGACGCCATATACTCATAATTCTCTATGGGTACTTAGTCAACACGACACCAACCATATAATCAAACAGTCACGGGAAAAAATTCCTATCATGTGACTAATTGCACATAAATCATATTCAAATATCATATCGCCTCATATCTACTAAGGCTCATTCAATAATTAAATACAACCTTACTTGAAGACAAATCCCCGACCCGAGTCCCGCGACGGGTCATCAGTCAAAACGGGGTTGACTAGATCTTAGTTTGACCAAACCCGTTTGGTCAAACCGGCTAGAAAACGAGTCTTACACATTAGACTTAGACAAAAAATAAAAAATATTCATACATGTGATTTATTCACTTCTAACATGTGAATTATTATATCATACCAAAACCCGTTTGACTAAAAGGATATTAAATTTGAAACTACGATCTCGTCTTATAATTTTCTCACATGTGAGAAATAAATTAATTATGAAAACCTTTTAATTAAAATATTTTACTTATAATATTTCTCGATTGCTTGCTAAATATTACAAAACACGATAAAAATGACGATAACTCAAAAACCGTCACAAGTCCCAAAGTGGGCCCCACGGGCTGAGTTGGGCCGGACCCCACATGGGCCTGGACTGGGCCCACGGCTGATTTGGGCTAAAATGGGCTGTTTTGATTAAATTTCTAAAACCGATTTCTAATATTTTCCCGCATGCTTTAACATAATTAAAACCCGTCAAAACAACAACCTAACAATCAAACATCGACACAACCCAAAGACCAAAACCCGAACCCACCCTTGACCAACCCAGACCGGTCTGGACCGGGCCTGAACCGGCCTGAACCGGCTGGTTTGGGTCCGGTTTTCCAGCCCACCTCCACGGTTCCCACAACAACCACCACCAAATTATTTCCTAACATGTTTTAAATTAACAAACATCCATTTTAACAACCATCATACAAAAT
>JAIUZE010046069.1:0-15153 GCA_022085475.1 Heliosperma pusillum | reverse complement strand
TGGAAAAGAATTCCATACTAGTCAAATGATTTTGGCCAAAAATCGATAACTATCGTTACAATCCAAACATGCATAGAAACAACGTTTTAAAGGCACAATTTCTTTTATCCAATTATCATCTTTTAATTAATCTAACATGGCTATCCTACACCCTAGAAGGGTGACTACTTATACATGATTAACAATGAAAGAGCAACTAAGAATATAAAACTAAGAATGGTAAACATGATAAAGGAAATGTAAAAGCAAGAATAAGGATTACCGAAAAGGATGAGCAAAGTTCGAAATGGAATAAGAACTTGAATAGGAAATGCAAACCCGGAAACTTGAATTCCTATTACAACTAGAACAACTACAATCGAAGAAAACTTAGAACTAGACTAAACTAAACTAGAGAAAACTAAAACTAAACTAAACTAAGAAAGAAGAGAGAAAGAAACTAAACTAAACTAAAGAAAGAAGAGAAGTGTTTTTGTGTACATCTTAGTTGTGTGGAGGCTAGGCTATTTATAGGGTTGAGAGGCTGCCAAAATACGTCCGAATTCATGCTCATAAAACAAGCCATTAAGCCTTGCATTTAAAGAGAGGGTGATGACGTGAAGATGCTTACGTCAGCAAACAAACCCGATCGGGGAAATGGTAACCCGATCGGGGATATTGTCAGTTCAGAATTTTGACTTGTCGTTTGATCTTCCCTTGGTATGTGACTTGATCTACCTTGATACCATTGACTTTAGATTCGAATGGGGCCGTAACTAACACCTCTTGGGCCTCATTTCCTCCCCTATTTGGGCCTGATCATGTCCCTAAGGGTTAAGAGTTGGAGCATGAGGTTTGAGACGACTTTCGTCGACGAATAGCAAAACCGTCGCAACTTGTGCATATGAGCTCGGAATGACTTGAAACTTGTTCCCTTTGACTCAGAACCTCTAGATCTTTATAGCATGCCATCTTAACCTCGCGTAATCGTCCTTCTTAGCTTCTCCTTGCTCATATTTCCTTCAAATGATGAGATTTGAAGTAGAAACGACTAAATTCCTACAAATGACATTAAAGCACGAGAAATAGTGCAAAGGAGAGATTAGCTCACAAAATCACTTCTTAAAGTGGATAAACCATATCAAATCGAGCTAAAATGAGGGGATAAAATCATACAAATATTCACTTATCAATTTATTATAATTGTTGTTTTAAATAGTTAAGACGATAACATGATGAATGTGTAGTTGTTTTGATTTAATAAGGATTAAATTAAAATGTTAATGGAAATCGATTTGAATGTTCATCGCTATATATTTTCGGTATTCATTGATTTAGATATTCATTTAAAATTGTTAAATTGAATCATCTAGTTTGTATCGATGTTTAATAATGATTAGATGTTGATATTTTGTACCGATCTTGAAAATATTAGTAACATCAAATTTTTTTAAAGAAAAAAAAGTTTCGGTTTTTTTTATTTTTGATCGAAAGTTTTTTTTATTCATTATAATGATGATGTTTTGTTTATTGTTGTGAAGAAGTTCACAATAATTGGATACCCAATTATTTTAAAGAGGTTTAAAATAATGTTGTATTAATTCATGTTAAAGAATATGAATTAAAATTGAATTTTCTTTGGTTGGGGTTATTGTGATTAATTAAGGAATTGTCACATAATTTTGATCATTTTAAAAGGTGGTTTGGATAAATTACTCTTCATAATTAAAGAATTATGTCTTGAATGATTAATTTATAGTTGATGCATTTTATCTTGTTGAATGAATGGTTTAATGGTTTAATTTACGTATTTTTGCAATCGGTTGTAATTTGTATTAACTAGTGTGGCCTTAGTTGATCATGTTTTCGTAATGATGGAAACATGATCTTTGATGTAATTTTGAGATCTCGATTCTCCATTTTATTTTTCACTAAATTATGTTTTTAAATTAGAATGTAAATAGGTTTATATTTTGTAATTTATTAAATGTATTTTGAGAAGACTAAAGATGGAGATCGGATTGCTCACTCCGGCTACATGGACCAAGATGGAACATCAAGACAAGCTTCTCGGGTCCAAATGGGTTGGATTCCAAAGTTGTATTTTGTTCATTTTGGTAGATAGGTGACAACGTCAAATATTGTCGTGTCTAGTAGTAATTTTTAGAGTCTTTCGTTCTACTGTTTACGGGTCATTAGCTATGTTTTATGTTAATTTTAGTTTTTGTAATAATGTTAGTATTTAGTATTTTAAGTCAATTTTGAGAGTCAAATCCCGAAAGTCAAACCCGAAAACCCGAGACCCAAAAACCCGGAAATTGGAGTGGGCTAGTAATGAATCACCAAGGTATGAAGACCAAGCCCAATGGGTCAATAGAAGTCAAGGCGGGGTCAAATATACTTGGGTCAACGTAAGTCAAGAAGGAAAGCAAAGGAAAAATTTGGCAGCGTTCGACGCAGCCTGCGTCGTAGGACGCAGCCTGCGTCATCTCTCAGCACGGGTTTTCTTCGTTTTCTCGTCTTGTCTTTTGGAAGCCCACCTTTCAAGGCCCCTAGGTTTGCGGACCAAGGGTATATAAGAAGAAATCTGAAGAGAGAGAAGGGCATCAAGCATTCAACATACAACATTATATTTTCCTTAGAATTCTCTCTTTTTGTTCTTCAACTTTGGCTCTTGTAATGGGTTTTTGCTTAGAAATTGGTTGTAATATGAAGACTATGGGTAGCTAATCTTTCTTTGCTTAGTGTAATTTGAACAAGTTCTTCCCTTTTAGCATTGTAAGACCTTTTAATCCTTCATTCTCTATTTAATTCCATTTTCCTATGTTTGAATTTCATTGTTGAATGAATTGTTGTTAAGGCTAACCATCTTAGTAATTGTTTGTTTGATTAAATTGCTTTGTCTTGATGAATTTGGTTGATTTGTCTTGGTATTTGTTGAAGCAACTTTGAAAGATTGTAACTTTGGTTTAAAAGTTGGAATCTTTTGAGTGGATTTTGGGTTATTGTGTATTTAGGACATGGTTTAATGTTTTATTACATGATTCTAGCATATTTCTATGGTTTTGTGCTTAAAGCTTGCATCTTTATTTATGCTGATGTTTTAATAAGTATGGGTTTAGTTGTATTGAGTCATTTATGGATGGTTTAATTCATTGGTGGCTAGTTTTAGAAGTTTGTAATAGATAATTAGAGAAAGGAAGGAAAGAAGGGTCTTTACTTTGTTAATTGTGGGGGAACTTGGGATAATTGCACTAAGTTATTTCTCCATATTTGAATCTTTGAGTATTTAGTTGTTGTTAGTAATTTTAGACTTGATTATCAATTCTCATGAAAAACTTTCTCCATTTGTGTTTTTCCTACATGTTTTCCATTGTGAATATCATAGTTTGTAAGTAATTCAAGTCTTTGTTTCAATTAGTGTTTTAATTTGTGGTTAGATTAATTAATTTGTTTAATCGGTTTTTAGCAAGAGTCTAGATTAGATTTTTTAGCATTCATCGCCTTCCCTTGGGTTCGATCCTTGTCTTACCCTTACTACCCTTTACTTAGGTTGGTTTGAGTCTAGATTTGGCTTTATAAATTGTTATTTGATTTAGCTAATTTGCGGATTTAACGACACCGTAATATAGTTCGTCAATTTTGGCGCCGTTGCCAGGGAAGGCAATATAGCTAAATATCAAGTTGAAACTCTTGTTAGTGTCATACTTTGTTTAGATTATTTTTCAAATATTTCTTTTTGTATTGTTTGTAGGTTACTTGGTGTTGAAGTTACTAATTGTGTTGTTGAAGTGTTTTAGAGGTTATGCCTAGGTCACAAGAGGGACTTGGTGACCAAGACATTGACCCGGCTTCTAGTAGCATTTCCAATTGGTTGTTTTCGAACCCCCTCTATAGGAGACCCTTTTGGAGGGAGCCTAGTGAAGAGGAGTTTGAGAACAATATTTTTCAAGAACCACAAGAACAAGTGTTTGTGTCACCACCTAGGTCACCACCAAGGAGACCACCACCCTTGAACATCATCTACCCACCCGAAATGGAAGATAATAGAACTATTGGTGAGATCCGGGCAAGAAACTATGAAGAGCAACCGTTGTGTATCGCATACCCTCCCATGGGGGATGTAAATTTCGAGCTAAAGGGGTTCTTTGTTCATAATTTGCCAAGATTTCATGGAATGGTGGGGAATGATCCCAATAGGCACTTGGCCGAATTTCACATGATATGCCAAGGGGCCATCCCTCAAGGAGTGACCGAAGACCAATTTAAGCTTAGGGCATTTCCATTCTCTCTACAAGATGCCGCTAAGGAATGGTTATTTTGTCTTCCGGCCCATTCCGTCAATACTTGGGTGGGTTTGAAGAAGAAATTTCTTGAGAAATACTACCCGGATTCAAGGCATAACCACTCAAAGAAGCTCATCACTACCATTGAGCAAGACATGGGGGAAACTCTCTATGACTATTGGGAGCGATTCAAAAGTCTCGTGGCAAGGTGCCCTTATCATGGGATGTCGGGGGACGATTTATTGACGGCCTTCAATGAAGGATTATGCCAAAACGACCAACGGATGATTATAGCCGCCACCGGAGGTGGTATTGATACACTTAATGTGGCCGAGGCCAACAACATTATTGAGAAGTTGGCTATGAACACAAGAAGCTACGGGAGGAAGAATGAAAGGGGAGGAAGCTCTAGAAATGTTTCTTCCATGGAAGATTCTCATGCCTCTCAAAATCACAAACTCATGCAAGAGATGGGTGAACTTAAAAGCTTGGTATCCAACTTGGTTGTTAACAAAGGTAATTCATTTTCTCAACACCCCGAATCACTTGAATGTTCTTATTGTGGAGGTGAACATGCTACAAATACATGTTACATCATGATTGAGCAAGGAGCCACCATGGAGAGTGTCAATGCCATGGGGTATGGGAATTACAATGCTAGAAACCCAAGTGGTGGAGGAATGTATAACCAAGTGGGAAATCGTGATCTTTTGGGGTGGGGAGGAGACAAGTCAAAGAGTTTTGAAAATGGCCAATTCAACCACTTGAGAGCCCAAAATCCAACCCAAAACCGAAACACCAATTTCAACCAAAATCCCCAAAGAAATTTCAACAACCCAAGACCCAACAACTCAAATTTTCCAAGTAATTCTCAATCTCAAAGACAACCAAACCAAAGTCCAAATCTCTTCTTCTCAAGGGAACTTGAGTGACATCTTGCAAACACTTCTTGCCAATCAAGAGAAGGATAGGGAGGAGGCAAGGAGGGATAGAGAGGAAGCGAGGAAGGATAGGGAGGCTAACAACCTTAGGGTGAACAACTTGGAAACCCAACTATCCCAAATGGCCTCAAATTTGTCAAAATCCCAAGCCTCAAGCTCCACAAGATTCCCATCTCAAACCATTCCCCCACCAAGGGAAAATGCTAGTGCCATGACATTGAGGGGTGGCAAGGAGTTGGAAGTAAACCCCCTTGGCAAAGGAAAGGAAAAGATGAAGAATATTGAGATGGAAACCATTGAGATTGAAGACCAAGGAGAATTGGTGGTTGGTCAAGAAGAGATATCGAAGAATGAGAAAGGGGGATCCACAAGCAAGGACCCCAAGGGAGACATTTCAAGGAAGGGCAAAGGACACTATTGAAGATGATGAAGTGGAGGAGTACATACCGGAAGTCCCATTTCCTAGTGCTTTGATAAGCACAAGGAAATATGCCAAAGAGAATGACTTATATGAGACTTTCCGGAAATGTGAGGTAAACATCCCGCTTCTTAACTTGTTGAATAGTGTCCCTAGGTATGCAAAGTTTTTGAAAGAACTTTGCACACCTAGGAGAAATCCAAAGAAGGGAACCCATAAGGTTAGGGTGAGTGAACATGTGTCGGCCATTTTCAAACAAAATTTACCAAAGAAATGTGGAGACCCGGGCATGTTCACTATTCCTTGCACTATTGGGGGGAAAAGTTTTAAACGTGCCATGCTAGACCTTGGGGCTTCTATAAACGTCATGCCTTTATCTATTTATGAGACCCTAGGTTTAGGACCTTTGTCTAAGACCGGGGTAGTCATTCAACTTGCCGATAGGTCTAGTGTTTACCCCAAGGGCATGGTAGAGGATGTACTAGTGGAAGTCGATAATCTTGTCTTTCCGGCGGATTTCTACGTCTTAGATATGGAATCTAGCTCTAGTGCCACCCCTCTCCTTCTTGGTAGGCCGTTTATGAAAACTTCAAATACCAAGATCGATGTTTCAAACGGGTGCTTGACTATGGAATTTGAAGGAAAAAGGTTAACTTACAATATATATGACTCCATGAGGCACCCGAGTGACCATCAATCTTGCTTCTTCTTGGATATTTTTGAGCCATTAGTGAATCAAATGTATAAACTTTGTGATAGAGACCCACTCGAGGTAGCTTTAACTAACCCCATGGAAGAGGAAGGTTTGCGCTTGTTGTTGGCTTTTGATGTGCAGGAATGTCTTGAAGAACTTGGAGAAGGGAAGAGCCAATAGAAACATATGAGGAGCTCAACGTCATAGAGATGCTGAAAACAGGGCAAGGCAGTGCTCGACGCAGCCTGCGTCACACGACGCAGCCTGCGTCACACGACGCAGCCTGCGTCGTACGACGCAGCCTGCGTCGTACGACGCAGCCTGCGTCGTACGACGCAGCCTGCGTCACTGGACGCAGCCTGCGTCCTGCACTGGCGAACTTGTCCGAGTTGTTTGCCTTGAGTATTCCACTCCACAAGCCCCTCCCTTCCATTATCCAACCTCCTAAGGTCGAGTTGAAGACCCTCCCAAGCCATTTAAAGTACATCTTTCTAGGGGACAAGAACACCCTACCACTTATCATTTCAAGCACACTCACCGAGGACCAAGAAGACAAATTGGTATCACTACTTGAAAAGCATAAGGAAACATTTGGGTGGAGCATAGCGGACCTAAAAGGGATAAGCCCGGTGACTTGCATGCACAAGATACGGCTTGAAGTGGATGCCAAACCGGTCCGACAACCCCAAAGGAGGCTCAATCCACCCATGGCGGAGGTAGTGCAAGAAGAGGTAATTAAGCTATTGCAAATGGGTATCATTTTCCCTATTTCCGACTCTCGTTGGGTTAGCCCAACTCAAGTCGTACCCAAAAAGGGAGGAGTGACGGTAGTCAAGAATGCACAAGGAGACTTGGTCTCCACCCGACCACAAACCGGTTGGAGAGTGTGTATTGACTACCGCCGCTTGAATGCGGTAACATTGAAAGACCATTTCCCGCTACCATTTATTGATCAAATGTTAGAAAGATTAGCGGGGAAAGCTTTCTATTGTTTCCTTGACGGTTACTCGGGGTATTTTCAAATCCCAATCGCACCCGAGGACCAAGTCAAGACCACATTCACATGCCCATTTGGTACATTTGCTTATCGTCGTATGCCCTTTGGTTTGTGTAATGCACCGGGAACTTTTCAACGGTGCATGTTGAGTATTTTCTCCGACTATGTAGAACGAATCATAGAAGTATTCATGGACGATTTCACCGTCCATGGGGACTCCTATGATGCATGTCTAAAACACCTTGCTTTTGTCTTAGAGCGATGCCAAGAGTCTCATCTCATTTTAAACTCCGAAAAATGTTATTTCATGGTGACTAGTGGCATCGTTTTAGGACATGTAGTGTCGGAAAGGGGGGTTGAGGTGGATAAGGCTAAGGTTGACATCATAAAAACTTTACCTTATCCCTCTAACACCCGAGACATTAGGTCTTTTCTAGGACATGCCGGTTTCTACCGGAGATTTATTAAGGATTTTTCCAAGATTGCTAACCCTTTATGCAAGCTTTTGCACAAAGAAGCGGAATTTGTTTTTGATGACAAATGTAGGAAAGCATTCAATGACTTGAAGGAGAGATTGGTCACCGCACCAATTATTCAAGCACCACGATGGGATCTTCCATTTGAAATCATGACCGATGCAAGTGACTATGCATTGGGAGTGGTTTTGGGTCAAAAGAGTGACAAGGGACCCCATGTGATCCAATATGCTTCTACCCTCTTGAATGATGCTCAAAAGAACTATTCCACGACGGAGAAGGAATTCCTTGGTGTGATTTATGCTCTAGAAAAATTCCGATCTTATCTCTTGGGCACAAAGGTGATCATCTACACCGATCATGCCGCCATTAGATACCTTGTGGCAAAGAAGGATGCAAAGCCAAGGTTGTTGAGATGGATTCTTCTTCTAAGTGAGTTTGATGTGGAAATAAAAGACAAGAAAGGGGTGAAGAATGTGGTGGCGGATCATTTGAGCCGGCTAAACCATGAAGGAAGACCATCATGCCCTCTTGAGGAGGTTGAAGGAGGTCTCCCTCATGAGTCACTTTATGCTATACAAGTGGAGGAGCCATGGTATGCTACCATGGTCAACTATTTGGTGACAAAGCGGTTCCCAAGCCATTTCTCTTCTCATCAAAAGAGCAAAGTCAAATCCGATGCCAAGTACTATACATGGGATGATCCTTACTTGTGGAAGTTTTGCCAAGATCAACTTGTGAGAAGATGTGTGCCCGAGAGTGAGATCCCTTCCATCTTACATCATTGTCATGACTATGCTTGTGGAGGACATTTGGGGCCACAAAGAACCGCTAGAAAAGTGCTTGAATGCGGTTTCTTTTGGCCAAGCCTTTTTAAAGATGCCCACAAATTTGTAAAGACTTGTGACCGATGTCAAAGGGTGGAGAATTTGACAAAGAGAAATGAGATGCCACAACAACCTCTTTTATATTGTGAGATCTTTGATGTGTGGGGAATTGATTTTATGGGCCCTTTTCCAAATTCCGGTGGTTATTTGTACATCCTCTTGGCGGTGGACTATGTATCAAAATGGATTGAAGCAATTCCTATCCGCACCGATGATGCCAAGGTAGTAGCCATTTTCATTCAAGAGAACATATTCTCTCGGTTTGGCTTTCCAAGGGCTATCATTAGTGATAGGGGGGGCCATTTTTGCAACAAGGTGATTGGAGGCCTTTTCAAGAGGTATGAGGCGAATCATAAAATTTCCACGGCCTACCACCCACAAACAAACGGGCAAGCCGAACTCTCAAACCGTGAAATTAAAGAAATACTTGAAAAGACGGTGAATCCGGATAGAAAGGATTGGAGTAAGAGGCTAGTTGATGCATTGTGGGCATATAAGACCGCTTTCAAAACCCCTATTGGCATGTCCCTATTCCGTCTCATCTATGGCAAGGCTTGCCACCTCCCCGTGGAGGTTGAGCACAAAGCCTATTGGGCTATCAAATCTTTCAACCAAAACCAAGATGAGAGCGGGATGCACCGGAAGCTTCAATTACAAGAACTTGAAGAAATTCGCCAAGATGCTTATGAGAACTCTTCCATCTACAAAGAGAAAACAAGAAGATGGCAGGATGGGATGATAAACCGTAGAGTTTTCAAGGAAGGTGATAAAGTTCTTGTGTTCCAAAACCGGTTTAAGCTCTTTCCGGGCAAGTTGAGGTCAAGATGGTTTGGACCTTACACCGTTAAGAAAGTGTTTACTCATGGAGCTATTGAAGTGGAGGGGCCCGGGGATGGAAAGCTCGTCAAAGTGAATGGCCACCGTCTCAAGCACTACTTCCAAGGATGTGCCCGGGAGGGGGAAGAAGAGGTCTTGCTTGAAGACCTCATTTATCAAAGTTGAAAAGCTTGAAATAGCTAAGTCGAGCCATCGACTCTAAATAAACGGCAAAACATGTACATACTCTATCCTTGTGAATATTTCTTTGAAGTTTCTTTGTTAAAACTTAGCATTTGAGTTGTTTTTAGTTAGTTAGACTTTGCATCAAACAAAATTTTTTGAAGTTACTAACGGTTTTGTGAAGTTTTACGAGTTTTTGGCCGCCTCGGGATGCGTGCCACGGATGAAAAGTTCGGGAATTGATGGAATTTGGATATTGGAGGTTATTATGGGCCATTGAAGTGAAATTGCAAGTATGGAGGTGTTTGGAGCACTTAGCAAAAATTTTGCTAAGTGCAAAAGCAAGAACCATCCGGCAGTGAAGGACGCAGCCTGCGTCGTAGGACGCAGCCTGCGTCGAGTGTTGAGTTCAGTTTATTTTCTAACTCTTGCCCGAGTTCTTCATAACACAACAACCCCATCTTCTTCTTTGCTTTTCACGACAAACACACCCAAAACCACCCCAATCCCTCAAAAATCCATCTTTCTCACTCAAATCTTCCACAACTTTCATCAAAATCAATCCCATTCTTCTCCCTAATCATTATTCTACACTCAATAACCCCAAAATCAATCTCACTCACCCTAAATCTCAGAAAATCCGTCTTAAAAAAACCTAGATTTTTTTCCCTCAAATTCGTTTTTCGGGTCTTTTGCTGGGTTTTTAAGGCTAATTGTCGAATTCCTACCTATTTCTAATCATCAAGGAACTTGAATCTTGTGGAAAAGCAAAGGTATAACTTCATACTCGACTTTTTCATCAATCTTCAAGTTTTTGCTCGAATTAGGCTAGCTCTAGTCTTAGGTTGAGTTCCCCTTTCCCCTTGCTTGATTGTGTAGTTAGGATTGGATAAAGTTTTCTGAGTAAGGAAAAGAAATTCAACAAACACTAGCTTTTTGAGGTGTAGAAATTGTTGCACACCAAGTGTTTGTTGAATTGCTTGAGTGAAAAATCTTTCGAGTGATTGCTTCTTGTTGTTGTAGTGTGTTGTTTGTTAAATTTTGCAGAAATGGCACCAAAGATCTCCAAGTTGTTTGGCAAAGGGAAAAATAAGAGGGCCGCGGTGAGTGAGCCCGACACCGAGGTAGAAGCGGTGTTCATGGGCTATGAGAGGTTGCAAGCTCAATATAAGAAAATTTGGGATCAAATATCCACTCACCCTCTTGTAGCCACTAAATTCTTTTGCCCAACCACCCTCCATGCCTTAGGCATGTTCAACTTGACAAGGGACATGCTAGCTAAAGTAGGGCTATAGGCTTATCTCGAGCCAAACTCCTGGGATTACACCTATAGGAGTTTCGCATACGAGTTTCTAGCAACCTTGTCGGAGTTGGATGTGATCGAAGGTGAGGAGAAAGCCTACCGATTCCGATTGAACCAAACTTGGCATAATGCCCCAACTTCTGAAATCCGTCAAATCCTAAAAATCACCAAGCAATCCGAAGACATTAGGTGCCCAAGGGGCAAAATGCATATGATGTGGGGTAGCATTACCAGTTACCACGGCCCGTCTAAGGATGCCAAACTATCAACCATCACCCACCCCGTCCTCCGCCTAATTACTAGGTTCCTTACCACCATTTTCAACTCCGCGGGAGAACCCACCAAGGTGCCGGAGAAGATCCGGCTTTGTTTGTGGACTATGCTTCCGGAGGGGGTAGGGATCCCGGATTGGGCCGATTTGTTTTTGAGAGCTTGCATCAAGCATAGGAAAAAATCGGCAAGGGCAAGCATCCATTGTGGGGGGGTGATTTCTTTCTTGGTAAGGCATTATGAGGGAGGCATTGGTAATGATCAAGCGGTGAACATTTGTAGGGGATTGACGAGGTACAACCGTCTTGGGCTAGAGGAAGTGCATATGTTTAAGACTAGCAAAGAGCAACCCTTGAATGGGTTTTGGTTGGGAAGTGACGGGCTAAGCTACATGAAGTTGCCTAGACCTCAAAACAATCCTTTACCTAGAGGACCCGTGACATGGGATTTTGAGTGTCCTAGGGAGGAGAGTTTGGGGGTAAGTAGTGCGGAGGAGGAGGAGGTAGAAGAAGTGCCTTTGAGGCAAAGGAGGGTAAGGAGAGAAGGTGGTGAGGGAAGTGAGCATTTGAGAGAGGAGATTGAGATCCTTGCAATTGAGCAAGGACCTTCCCAAACCACCAATTTTGAACAACAACAACAACAACAACAACAACAACAACAACAACAACAACAACAACAAAAACCACCACCATTTCATTTCCAATCACCATTCCAAAGCCACCATGATACCGACACCCCCATGTTTGATGCGGAGGGTCGTTCTAGCACACCCGTGGAGCCATGGCAACAACAAATGGCTAACTATTTTGCTAGCACCAATGACGTCTTGGCGCACATTAGTGGGAGGGTGGATGCGTCAAACACTTGGCAACAACTTCAAGGAGGTAGGCTTGAGACTTTGGATGATTGACACAATGTTGTGGAGGAGAGGGAGAGATTGAGAGCGGAGGCCGAGAGGGCTCAAAGTGAGGAATGGAGGAGGATGCTAGACGGGCAAGAGGAAGCCCGCCTATGGAGAGAGCAACAAGATAAAAGATGGCGGGAACAAAATGAAATGTGGGCCACCCAAAAGGCTTGGAGGGAGCAAGCTACGAGCCACTTTAACGTTCAAAATGAGCGCCACCACACCTATCTTCAAGACTCCTATGAGGATGCGGTGGCACAAGAGGACGTCTATGGTTTAGCTAGCTCTCTCTTTGGGATGTCCATGCAACAAAACCCGGACTACCCAACTCCATACACTCAAGAAGTCCTTGATGAAGGCATGGAGCGAAGAAGAAGGATTAGAGAAGCAAGGGAAAGGAGGAGAAACCGAGGAGGTGCCTCGTGTTCTTCTCATTTTGATAATTGATGAGGTAACATTTTTTCTTCTCTCCTACAATGAGGACATTGTGTATTCTAAGTGTGGGGGAGAAGATTGTACATAGTTAGTTTTGTTTTGATGCCTTGTATTGTGTTTGTTTTTATTTTGAAAAGAAAGAAAGAAAAAAAAAAAAAGAGAAGAAAAAGAAAAGAAAAAAATTGAAACTCCCGGCTAGGTGAAAACCCACAAGGGTGGGCACCTAGGCAAGATTTGGGAAGGTGGCCGAGGACGGAATGAAAACCCGAAAGGGCATTCCGGGCAAAATGAAGAATCGAGTTGCGAGCCACCAATGAGAGGAAAGGAAAAGCTAAGGTGAAAACCCGAAAGGGCACCTTAGGCAAAATGAGGGATTTTCAAGAAAAAAAATGAAAAAATGAAAAAAAATGAAAAAAAAAAATTGAGCATAATTCTTCCTATGATGAGAATTTTTGGAGGAATAAGAAGGGAGTGATAAGGAGGAAAATTGGAAGAAGGCTAGTTTAGGACCCTTTTATTTTTATTTTTGAGTCACAAAACTTTGTTCCAAATTGGTGGATTTATGTTGGTGGTCGCTTGGTTGTGCAAATTGTGAAGTTTGGGGCAAACCAAGTAACCATGATTTGCATTAGTGGAGTAATAAGGGGGTGATATAAGGAGTGGATTTGTGTGAAGGTTGTTGAAAAAGACCATCTCGCTATGCCTTGGGATAAGGCAAAGATGGTCATACTACTTTATTGGGAGCTATAAGTAGGGAGGAGTTGATTTGAGTCGGAGTAAGTGGCATGTCGTGTCTTTAGTCTTGAGGGATGATATAAGGAGGGAGAGTGAGAGAAGAGTGTCACAAGAATTGAGTCTTTTTGTTTTGTTTTTGTCATTGGTGGATTGTTTAAGAGGGAGTATAAGAAGGGTGTAGTGAGGGAAGAGAGGTCAATACCTCCACACACACTTTGTTGGGCTCGTGTCGTTTGTGCTAATCTCGAGTTTTACTCGGGACGAGTAAAAGTCCAAGTGTGGGGGTGTTTGACAACGTCAAATATTGTCGTGTCTAGTAGTATTTTTTAGAGTCTTTCGCTCTACTTTTTACGGGTCATTAGTTTTATTTTATGTTAATTTTAGTTTTTGTAATAATGTTAGTATTTAGTACTTTAAGTCTATTTTGAGAGTTAAATTCCGTAAAGTCAATAAAAGTCAAACCCGAAAACCCGAGACCCAAACCCCGGAAATTTGAATGGGCTATCTATGAATCATCAAGGTATGAAGACCAAGCCCAATGGGTCAATGGAAGTCATGGCGGGGTCAATATCTATGGGGTCAACGAAAGTCAAGAAGGAAAACAAGGCAAAAATTCGGCAGTGCTCGACGCAGCCTGCGTCGTAGGACGCAGCCTGCGTCAGTACGACGCAGCCTGCGTCGTAGGACGCAGCCTGCGTCATCTCTCAGCACGGGTTTTTCTCATTTTCTCGTCTTGTCTTTTGGAAGCCCATCTTTCAAGGCCCCTAGGTTTGCGGACCAAGGGTATAAAAGAAGATTTCTGAAGAGAGACAAAGGAAGAAAAGGAAGCATTCACCATACAACATCATATTTTTCTTAGCATTTCTCTCTTTTTGTTCTTCAAGTTTGGCTTTTGTAATGGGTTTTTACTTAGAAATTGGTTGTATTAAGAAGACTATGGGTAGCTAATCTTCTTTTGCTTAGTGTAATTTGAACAAGTTCTTCCCTTTTAGCATTGTAAGACTTTTTAATCCTTCCTTCTCTATTTAATTCCATCTTCCTTTGTTGATTTTCTTTGTTGAATGAATTGTTGTTAAGACTAACCATCTTAGTAATTGTTTGTTTGATTAAATTGCTTGTCTTGATGAATTTGGTTGATTTGTCTTGATATTCGTTGAAGCAACTTGAAAGATTGTAACTTTGGTTTAAAAGTTAGAATCTTTTGAGTGGATTTTGGATTATCATGTATTTAGAACATGGTTTTATGTTTTAGTTCATGATTCTAGCATGCTTCTTTGGTTTGGTGCTTAAAGCTTGCATCTTTATTTATGCTTATGATTTAATAAGTATGGGTTTAGTTGTATTGGGTCATTTATGGATGGTTTAATTCATGGTGGCTAATTCTTAGAAGTTTTTGCAATAGGTAATTAGAGAAGGGAGGAAAGGAGGGATCTTTACTTTGTTAAATTATGGGGGAACTTGGGATAATTGCACTAAGTTGTTTTTCCTTATTTGAATCTTTGATTATTTAGTTGTTATTGGTGATTCTAGGATTGATAATCTTTTTCTCATGAAAAACTTTCTCCCTATTTGTTATCTACATGTTTACCATTGTGAATATCATAGTTTGTAAGTAATTCTAGTCTTTGTTTCAATTAGTGTTTAACTTGTGATTAGATTAATTAATTTGTTTAATCAGTTTTTAGCAAGAGTCTAGATTAGATTTTTAGCATTAATCGCCTTCTCTTGGGTTCGATCCTTGTCTTACCCTTACTACCCTTTACTTAGGTTAGTTTGAGCCTAGATTTGGTTTTATAAATTGTTACTTGGCATAGCTAGTTTCCGGAATT
>JAIUZE010046068.1:0-54248 GCA_022085475.1 Heliosperma pusillum | reverse complement strand
TATACATGATTATTAAGGTAAGGATAGAGGAATGAGTTTATAGTTTGAAAAAAAAAATCAAAAACAACTTGAAATGAGAAGTAAATGTAATGGTTCTTACTCACATGAGCTTGTTTAGTTACTAGAAAAGAAAGTAAAAACCATTAATTGAAATTCCAAAAAAAGAAAAGTGTAAACTATTGACCGTAACATGTGGAGTATAACACGAACACTTGTCATCGTCAAAACATAAAGCGTATTTTGGACACGACCCAACTATATAACTTATTATTATTAGCTCAATTAATTTATATGATAAACTAGCAACTAATTATTTATGTACCGTAAGGAATATGGGCCTAATACAATGATATATGTGGACAAATTACTAATTCAGTAGTAATTGTATTTATGCGCTATCTGTTAAGTTATGCCCAAATATAAAGTGATCCACTACGGTGTATAAGATATGGGCTTATTATTATACGTCTTAAAAAGTATGGGCCAGACTTTTCTACTAGTGTAGATACCCATTAGGTTTTCTAATGTATGATGGGCGCATTAGACTAAGGAGACTATATAAAGTCACCTGGGTTATGGTTCCTGGTAGCACACAATAACCTAATCTCCTCGCCTCCCATCAGTAGAGAGATCCCTATGGTATGTGTGTCTACTAGAAGACCTAATCCGAAGACCGTCCCTTCAGACGGTTCATCCCAACCTTTCGTCATGTAATAAGGTACGCTTCCGCATCTAGTATTTACCGAGTAATTTAGTATGAAGTTTATGGTCTCTAATCGGATTAAATCTAACATGTACATTTTACTAATAGTTATACTGTTTGTAAAGACCGAGATAAAACACAATTACATCCGTATATTTTAGTCTAGTAGCTTACGAAACTCGGACCTTTCACATAAGCTTGGGACATAAATTTACATAAGCTTGCAATTAGCATTTTGATTAATTGATACATATGCAACCTATATAATAAGTTACTCAGTATTTGCTTACCATTATTTCGTACTCTAAACATTATTGTTCCAGGAAACCAATTTAAGTATGTGAAAAACATGGTGGATGAGATTAATGTTGATGACCTATCGATCAAGTACACAACCATTGAAGGCGATATTCTTGACGATAAGTGGAACAATATTACGTATCGGATCAAAATTAAACCGTTTGCCACCGGCAGCCACTTCAAAATGGTAGGTTACTATCATGCAAAAGATGAAGCTGTGATGCCAAAAGAGGACGATGTTAGGGTTGGTTTTGAACAACTCAAGAGCATTCACAAGGCTGTTCAAGAATTCTTACTTCTATTCCCTCAAATCTATGCCTAAATTAAGTGTACTTGCATGGTCATTTCAACTAGTCCTACTTGATTACGTTGTAAAACAAGTTTACATTTGAAATAACTAGTTGTTGTATGGCGCGCGTAAGATAGTTATATTAACGTAGTTCTATTCTTGTAAGCGTAGTGAGATCAGGAAAGCCACTATAAGAAACATGCACGATTATGATCGCTATTTTTGAGATTTTTTATGTAACTGTTTTGCAAGAGGTGAAGACAAATATTACTCAAAGCAATTTACAAAAAAATGATGCATGTCTTGGGCATTTTGAAATTCCAGTTTTATGTCATCTTATCTCTGCCGATCTTAATTCTAAAGAAAAATTACTCGATATCGTTTTTGTGGAGTAATATTGTAGTGTTGATTGAAGTTTCTCTATTGAGCAAGAGAACATTTTATGATTGGATAAATTACGTGTCTAAATAAAGCACTCTGCATCATAAATCATGGTATTATTATTTGAGAGTGGAAGCGCGCAATACACTAACATATTATTATTTGCGAGATGGTTGATGCCTAGCGATTTATTTTTACCCTGTTCAAATTTAGCTACAGTAAAAGTAGTGATACAAAGATGTAAAAGAACTTGGACTCTTAAAATGAGAAGCCGAATCTCAACTTGTTAATTGGTCAAATGATAAGTCGTAGCAGGCTTTGCATATACTCCTTCCGCCTTAATCATTTGTTTTGACTTTTATTAAAATACTTCTCACAAAGAATATAAAAGACAAACAAATGAATTAGACAAACGGAGTATAAGTAGAATGAATTATACTTTCAGATTTTCAAGTAGATGAGAAGATACATGATATATTCCAAACAGGTATACATAATACATAAGATATAACCCCTAGAATTGTGCTTTCAGGTTGTTAGGCAAGAGATGATCCAAAAGATAATTGATTTTGTACATAAGATATAATATAGTCACCTAAAACTGCAGCTAACAGATTGAAATGAATTCCCCTTTCCTTTTGTCCACAGGATATAACCCCTCTAATTCAGAATACACGATACTTTTATGAACGAGTTTTTGAGTGACACAAGTGTTTACATCTCTCTCAACTTGAGACTTGTTTCAAGAAGCACAATCACATTTCTCATAGTCAGACTTAGATCATAATTATGTATTTATGTGAAGACATTAGTTTCTAACCCTATTGAAACACTTTTGAGGAAAGTTTTTTTTACTAAAAACAGTGATGTCAATCATTAAAGTGTAAAGTCGAAATACAAAACAAATCCCACTTTTACCTAGTTAATTTTACACAAATTCTTGTTTCAAACAGGACGACTCACCTACTCTTTTGTGAGGAGTTTGACCTGTCTGAAACAATAAGACGGGTGGATAATCCTCCCACATGCCCCACTTGTTCTCTTGTGACGGGGTTTGACCCGTCTGAAGCAATAAAACGAGTCACCTCGTCTAAAGCGAGGACCTTCTGTTAATTTCATACCACGTCAGAGTAATTAGTTTCAAGCACGTCTATCAAACATTTAATGAAGACAAATTCTTTTTTGTGACGATCAGAAAAAGGCTTGTGAAAGGTCACAAGTTTATGAGCGTCACAAGCGTCTTATGAAACAAAGGAAACAAGGTTTACTATTAATTAGACCATTAACTATCTAAATAACTAAAAATAATGAACTTGAAACTCCACTCTCTCATTCCTTATGTTTTGACTGACGCATACCTACCAAACCATAGCTAAGTTAAACCACAAATTCGTATTTAAGACGGAGGTATCCGTCTTAAGCTTAAGACGGATATCATATTCTCTCACAAAATACCCATCAAGGGTGAGTGGAGAGCACATGGGGGGTGCCCACCTTGTCCCCTCTACCCATTTCCTCTCACAAAATACTCGTTGCAAGATCCGACCCGTCTTAAGCAAGACCTACTGAAGTTAAACCCCCTATACAAACCCTTATTCCCACAAAACTAAAATATACATTTATCAACTTCATTAAGCCAAATACAATGTGATACATAACCGGGTTTCCTCACACTTTAATCTAATGAGAAAACCAACTAATAAACAAAAGCTGAAATCTTAGCATAGTGAAAGTCTAGTGTTACACAATTTATGAATGAATCCTTTTTTTTTTTTTTTTTTTTTTTGACAAACGGATACAGATAGCTTATACTGCCTTACGGGCAACATTGATAGCTATCCAGATATAGGATCTAGGATAGAGATTAATAGCTAAACATTTTGACATACCTAAAACTGATAAAACGTAAATAAGAAACACAACTACAACATTACAACAAGACGATACTATAATAGCATAAGGATGAAGATCGGAAGAATAGCCACAATCGCTCGAACTAGCTTCATCAGCATGAAGGGCCCCCAAGATGCATCCATTCCAACAGCTGAAAGAGAAACAATATCTAGATGTACTTACGCACTTGCGAAAAGCACGTAGAAATTCAAGGTGATGGACAAGACGACGAAGTCTGCCACCGATGGAGACAAAACTCCTACACCGTAGAGATCGATCCCTTTGAACTGAGGACCAACGGATCATTGAAACCCACATGCAGTGACCAACACGAACCCGCTGAGACAAAACCACCTCCTCACCAAAGCCAATTATTCGATTAACATTCCAAGCAGAACAATAAAGGCTCCTAAAGAACGAGATCCAAAAGAAGTAAAACGAAAACGGAAAATAAAATTGAGATGACATAACTTAAATAGAACCACCACCTCCAAACCAGCCAGACCCGCCGAAAACTCAACTCGAACCGACTCACGCACCCGCCAACAGACCAAGAACACCCAGTCTCACCAATCCAGAAGAAAGAAAAGGAAACCAACAAATCACCAAGAGGCCAGCAAAAGATCCTAAATTCTTAGACAAAAGGTATAAAAGCTACCACGACCCCAAAAAAGCAAGACACAAACTGCGACGGACACGAAACACCAACAGACACACATGCATGCAACAAAAGCGAAAGATGACAGCCCGACTACATCACCACCAGGTGAGACACCGGCATTGGACTAATAGGC
This sequence comes from Heliosperma pusillum, assembly GCA_022085475.1. Classification (NCBI taxonomy): domain Eukaryota; kingdom Viridiplantae; phylum Streptophyta; class Magnoliopsida; order Caryophyllales; family Caryophyllaceae; genus Heliosperma; species Heliosperma pusillum. The sequence goes on along the minus strand of JAIUZE010046068.1, from coordinate 49,888 downwards.
GGGGAAGGGGGGCGAGGGGAGGGGGGAACGCCTGATTAGTCCAACCACCAACAAAGACCAGCCATAAACAAAGACCAGACCCATAAACAAACTAAGCCGTCATCGGGAACTAACTCAATATGTGAATTAGTACCCCACAAATCCAGGGGAGGTGGGGGAAGGGGGCGAGGGGAGGGGGGAACATCTCCCCTGAAAGCCAGTTGCATGCACCGGGACACGGAAACTGACAGACGCAGAAGGAAGGGCTCCGGAGAGGGTAGCACCATACCATCGATAACCACAAAGTACACAAGGATCTATCGCCAAAACTTCGCCGGAGACAAGTAGGACCCCAAAATCATGACAAAATGGAAATAGGTGAGAAAAAAGTAGAAGCACTTGGAAAGCGGAGAGGAACCGTCACCGGAGATGGGCCATAAAAAGCCTCATCTCCGGCGACGGAGCCGGAAGAGGGAGGGACGGCGGGTGGCAGGGGAAGGTGGAGGAGACAGATTAGATTTTTTGGTTTTGTTTTTTTAGAGAGAAGTCAGAGGGACTTTAAGAGAGAGATTGAAATTTTTTATATATATTTATGAATGAATCCTGATGTAGAAGAAAAAGTACTTGAGAAACATGTGTTTTCCTAAGGAAATATGTAAAGGAAGTCATTTAAACATCAACACTCACTTTTCAGTAGGTCTTGCTTAAGACGGGTCGGATCTTACAACGAGTATTTTGTGAGAGGAAATGGGTAGAGGGGACAAGGTGGGCATATTTTTTTCGTCAAATCGTAAATTATGACAAGAAAATGGTTTTAAAACAAAAAATTGGCCAAATACGAATTCCAGTGTAAGGGTTATGCTCAATTGAAATTTTTAAAGCGGCAAAAAAGACATGTTGTTCATAAAAATAAAACGTGAAGGGTGACATGTACACAACCTTAAAATACTGGGTACCATGTGCAAATTGACAAAGTTTAGGAGTACAACGTGAATTTTCCGGAAAAAAAAAAAAAACATGTTACAAATTTAAACTGGCACTAAATTGTGAACAGTAGGTCTTGCTTAAGACGGATCGGATCTTACAACGGGTATTTTGTGAGAGAAAATGGGTAGAGGGGACAAGGTGGGCTCCCCCCATGTGCTCTCCACTCACCCTTAATGGGTATTTTGTGAGAGAATATGGTATCCGTCTTAAGCTTAAGACGGATACCTCGGTCTGAAATAAGAATTTGTGAATTGTGAAATAAGGCTTCTTCTTTACATTTACCGGAAGGAGTTTAATGTTGTATGAGAGAGAAAAAAAAGTTGTATTTCCCACCATCAAAGCTTTACTAAACCAAAAACAAAAGCTCCATCTATCATGTTCCCCCTCCCTTCCATTCCATGTCCTTCAATTTAAAACAAAAGTCTTTAACAGAACTGTTTTTTTAATGGACAAGTAGTTAGGTTTAACCAAACTCACACCCTATATATGTAAATTGATCAAGTCTGGCCACTGAATATTTATCCATTATTAAGATAATGAATAGCGATGCATATTCAATCTTTATTGAATTAGACTTAACAAAAATCAAATATTGACATTGTACAACCACTGCCAGCAGGTTGCATGTCTTTGGCAAAAGCCTTATCTGAATATGATGTTTGACATCAATAAACGATTTATCTGCAAGGCCTTCCTGTCATAAATAAATTTTGGGAGTGGCTTCATCAGATCCTTTCTGTTAACCCCACCAGAGTCCTACCCTTATCTGAATATGAAGTTTGACATCAATAGCTTCAGCCTTATCAGTTTTCCAATGCTTAACAATACTAACAGGAAGGGTTTTGTGACTACAACTATACCACGACATCATCACAAAAGTAAATTGACCTCACTTGAGAATACATGTATCTGACTGCCATTCATAAGACCATAACAACTTAAATAAAAAACCTTTGTAGTAGGAAATCAGATCAAATTACAAAGATACAATGAACATCAATCAATTTCCTATTATAACGCATTTAGCAAGAAGAAGAAGAATGTCAATGGGATTTTCACACAATGGCTTTCAAAAACAGCTCTATAACTTACCAGCAACGACAACCACCTTACTCTATAACTTAAGCTATATTACGTGACAAGCTTAGAATTCACTTTATCCAACACGTTTTTTATCGGTGTCATGGCAGTTACCAAGAGACTTCCCATATAACCAACAATAATGCTGCGCAAAAATTTCCAACATAAATTCATTTAACCAGTATTAACGCCGCACAAAATTATACATGACTTCCCTTATACCTTAATTAGTGATTTGGTCTTTGTCAACTGTGTATATTTTCTGAATTCATATTTGCCATTTCGAGCCCCTTTATTGCGATTGAGTGAATATCAGGTCTAGCAAAGTGCCGCCTACCTGTGGGTAAGAAGACCATATTCGGGGTGAACTGTTTTGAGTTTAAATTGTTTCCCATTTCAGGGTTCTCATATCAAGTTAGTTTTACCAAGTTTAGTTCTAACATGAAGTTTGAAGGGTCTAGAAAATCTAGCCTCCTGCTAATTATATCACACTTAAAACCTTCAAAAGCTCACCGTGTAAACTAACATAATCCGACACATAATATAAATGATTAGGATCTCCATGGCCAAGTTTAGTAAAACAGTTTATATCAGAAAATTTTGTAACCCAAACATGGAGGATAAGCAGAAAAGGCTTACCCCAACAAAAAATATTCCTATTAAGCGGCTAGCTTTATCTGAACCGGAGGGACATGAGTCGTGTTTGTGATGGCAAGTGGATGACTGCACAATGCATACACAAAAGAAAACTAATTTTATCCTCCACAAATGAATACAGTTAGAATCATGAATGTCTTCTGAGGATAAAAGACCTCTCCTCATATAGAAATTAGCTACCACGGTAAAAACATTCAAAATTAAGTTGTCAACTCAAAACATCCAAATTAACTTTTTGAGGAATTTATAAAAGAAAACGGAGTATATGAGCTAGTTCATGCACATAGTTTGAAATATATTCACAGTCACATTATCAAACTCATGTTTAATATAACATGAACAAGCAAAGGCTTTCAAACACTCACCTAGTTATGCGAGTGGGATGAATACAGCCTTAAAACTCTTAAATCTTACCACTGTGTTAAACATAATGAGAGACAATTTCAGAAGTAGATAACAAAAATTGCGCCCTAAAATTCATTGACCATACTCTTTCACGATTTCATAAACACATAGAAGTTAGGGAACCATTTTAACTTATTCCATCATATTCGAAACATATAGGAGGAATATACAACAACCATTGATTTTCCAATTTTTCAACTGGAATATTAAAGGATGTGCCAGATAAACCGTCACCAACCACTTAAACACCAGTGGCATAACGCCATAACCTCAATCAGCTAAGCAGAAGCAGTAGAAAAAAACACCATAGTCATTAATATCAACACTTCACTTAATATATTGCATCTCTAAAAACACCATCAGCATAACAACTCATCATGGTTCTTAAACCTTAATGTTGTGTAACCATCACTCACGACATCATGTATGGAACAACAAGAACAACAACAAAGTCTTAGTCCCAACATAGGTTGACATCGGCTAACATGAATCATCCTCCGAATCCATTGAGATTGAATCCGCCAATACGGTCAAACATAAATAAAGAAAATAAAAGAAAATAGATAAATGATTAACAAAACATTTTGACACAGTTTAAAGATGTGCAATAGTAATTAAGACGACCATGGAAAATTAGAAAGCTATAATCCCTTAAAAATGTAATAAGGCCTATAGAGGGTATCTATAGCTAAAGTAAGAGTTGATGTTGGACGGTCTAATCTTACAACACAATCTAATTAGCTAGCTTCATTAGTACGGTCTTCAAAGGTTAGGAAGCTCGATAAGTTTAATATATTTTACATATTTGTTTAATTACTGGATTTCTCACATCTGGACTTACTGAGGAATGATGCTTACTTCATTAGATTACTCTATATCTTCCATCTTGTTTCACATTGAACATAATCCTGAAGATCAAAGAATAAACTTAGAAAAGATCATACAATTTCAAATGGATAATATGAAAGTGTAGATAGCGAAAACAGATCTGTGGCCGTTAAATGATGCTTAAATAATCAACCAATAAACATCGTTTCTCAAAAACAAGAAAGCAAATTTAAATTACGAACATAGTTCCATAGACATCCGAAATATATATCTCAGAACGAAAAACATAGTTCCAAAATGTCATAATCTTAATGAAATCCCCCTCTACCAAAACCCCGATTCTCTGGAACGAAGGAATTCTCCGCATAATTATGAATATCATGGAGGAATAAAAGAAAGGCACTTAGATAGAAAAATTAGTTGAATTAATTATTCCATACCTTGATATTAAGCTCTGCCACGATGATCATTGATCAATAATCAAACTCCAACACAAAATCTAGAAGATGATCATTGATCTGTCAAATTAGAAAAAATAAACAATAAATAGAATGATTTACAAAGAAAACAATGGAAAGTTACATTATTTCACAGTGGCAGTCGTCCATCAAACCCAAAATCATAACTATAAATCCATCATCCTTCAACTCAAATAGATTGAGAAAGAAAGGTGAAGGTGAAGTTGAAGTTGAAGTTGAAGTTGAAAGGTCAGAGAGTATACTATGGGGAAGCAAAATGAACTTAGGAGTGTCAAAATGGTGAGTTTTGATGTCATAATCTGAATCGGGCGAGCCCCTTAAATCTCAAAGCGGCCCAAGTAGTTTGTAGAAACCCATGCTAGGAGAAGCCCACGACAAAGACCAGCAAAGTGAAACAAAGTTGCACTCTTCATAATCAACACTAATATACCTTACTCACTTTTTATTAAGGTGTGTAGATATGTACCAAAAATTAATGGGAATAATTTTACCTTTATGTCATCTTTTAAGAATAATTCCACATTTTAATAATTCAACAATAATCCCATCTTTTAAATGCATCTTCTCTAAACAATATTTGTGACCTCTTATTTGATAATTAGATGGTTTCAAGTCTCTTACTTATTATCCTTTCTAGATTTTTTTATTTTTATTTTATTGGGAAATTCTACGGTATCCCCACGAGTTTTTCGGTTTTCTATGGTGTACCCCTAAGTTTTTGAAAATGGTGTAATAGAGGTGTTAATAAACAGAGCTTGGCCTTGCTCGGTGTCACGGTCTGGTACTTTTTCTGAACCGTGGTGCGCACCATCACTCCACTCTTGGGCAAGAATGCAAGCAACAAAGGGACTCAGGGTGTGAGTCAGGAATCCTAGTCACGGTTAACAACGTCCGGCACACAAAAGTAATAAAAGTAAGCGATATGATTATTGAAAGCAAGAGACGGGCAATATCAAGCTTAAAGATGAGAAGCGGTTTTCATTGACTAGCACCTCTCATAGAGGCTTATTTGATAGTTTCATTCTCATAGTAATAAACATTACATGTGCAGAATAGCGATACATTTCTAGAAGCCTAAAAAGGTATCATAAACATAAAACTAATAAGCTTCAAGATACGACGCATAGGAAGTAATCTTGGAGTACTACTTGAATATAAAAATAGAAAGTAAAATACATATAGGCATGAAATGAATCTAAGAAGTCAAAGTAAGCGGAACGCACGGGCAAATACTGAGAATTTGGCGGATCATTACACTTGGCTTGTGCTCAAGAGCCAAAAATCGAGCTTGAGCTGATCTCAAGTTTACTCGAGCTTGAAAAAAATGTGCTCGTTATAAAGCTTGCGAGTTTTAACGCGAGCTCGAGCAAATCAAACCTATATATAATATATACTTTTTTTATTGTATTTCTTCCGATATTTTCATTAACAAGGCTTGAAATTTATATGTAAAAATATTTGGCAGATAAGTGAGACATTTGATATGTGTGACACAAATATATATATATATATATATATATATATATATATATATATATATATATATATATATATATATAGAGGCGGGATCTCGTGAGTTGAGTTCTTATGGTGAGTTGGTACTACCAAAGTGTTATTGTAGTGTTACTCTTATGTTCTCATAATTCTTTTTTATGCTGATTATATTACTTTTTGTTTTTTCTTTACTTTTTTTTTTACCACATATTATTATAGTGTTACGATTACGTTATTTTTTATACTTTTTTTTGTTACCATGTGTTATTCAAGTATTATTCTTACGTTATTTTTCTTTTTTTACTTTTTTTTGTTACCGCGTGTTATTCTAATATTATTTTTACGTTTTTTTAGTCTTTTTTTTTTTAGCGTGTGTTTTTCTGTGTTACTCTTACGTTATTTTTTTTAAAATTTTTTTGTTACTGCGTGTTACCCTTACGTCATTTTTTTTACTTTTTTTAACTGCATGTTATTCTAGTGTTAATTTTACGTTTTTTTAATAAAAAAATTTGGTTGCCGCGTGTTATTCTAGTGTTACTCTTATGTTATTTTTTTTACTTTATTTTGTTATTTGTACTATTCAAGTGTTACTCTTACATTAATTTTTTTTTTTGTTACCACGTGTTATTTCAGTGTTACTTTTATATTATTCCGGTGTTATTCTTGTGTTACTGTGCTGTTACTCCGGTGTTATTCATGTGTTATTGTGTTGTTACTCCGGTGTTATTCTTGTGTTACTGTGTTGTTACTCCGGTGTTATTCTTGTGTTACTGTGTTGTTACTCCGGTATTATTCTTGTGTTACTGTGTTGTTACTCTGGTGTTATTGTTGTGTTACTGTGTTGTTACTCCGGTATTATTCTTGTGTTACTGTGTTGTTACTCTGGTGTTATTGTTGTGTTATTGTTGTGTTACTGTGTTGTTACTCCGGTATTATTCTTGTGTTACTGTGTTGTTACTCTGGTGTTATTGTTATGTTAATGTGTTGTTACTCCGGTGTTATTCTTGTGTTACTGCGGTGTTATTCTTGCATTACTATGTTGTTACTCTGGTATTATTGTGCTACTCCCGTGTTATTCTTGTGAGGCTTATAGAGTACAATAATACTCCTTTGAGACGAATTAAAATGAGACAAATAGAATGTTACTTGAAAGAGTTGGGCAAAACATTTTTTTTAATTGTTACTCTTAGTAGTCGTCGCAATTCTGAGTCCACCGCACTCATTTTTTTTAATTATTCCGGTGTTATTATTGTGTTACTGTGCTGTTACTCCAGTGTTATTCTTGTGTTACTGTGTTGTTACTCCGGTGTTATTCTTGTGTTACTGTGATGTTACTCCGGTGTTATTCTTGTGTTACTGTGTTGTTACTCCGGTGTTATTCTTGTGTTACTGTGATGTTACTCCGGTGTTATGCTTGTGTTAGTGTGCTGTTACTCCGGTATTATTGTGCTACTCCCGTGTTATTCTTGTGAGGCTTATAGAGTACAATAAGACTCTCTTGAGACAGATTAAAATGAGACAAATAGAATGTTACTTGAAAGAGTTGGACAAAACATTTTTTTAATAACTAAGCATTCGGTTTTCCTATATATGCAAATGATATGTTTTTTAACCCGTATTTATTAAGACGGATAAAGTAGATGAGAATTTTTGTATAGAGTAAACACATGGAAAAGCAGGAAACGACTATTGGATAAGATCAAAGCTAGATAAGATCATCCTTTGACAGAAACGAAGTGTGCAACACTAATTCTTTCAAGCTCTTCACTGTACTCCTCAATCGAGCCCACACGATATCGAACGATCTATCATCATCGTCGTCATGACAAATTTACAGCCAATTAAAAAGTGTTGTTAAAAACATCTAAAAATAAAGTAAACAAAGTTAAACCAATCCATAAGCAGTATAATCATTGTAAAAACCAAGTTAAAATGGTGCAGTAGGCAAGTAATCATGTATCATAATGATTGTTAAAACCAAATAACGAAAAACGTACTTATTAGTTTTAACAGCAATAACATTATCAAAAAGTCAACAAATTGACGACACATGCATTTTTAATTCACCATCTTCAATCTCTCCCCTTTATTTTATTCCAACTATTATTATTATTAATCTTTTGCTCCGCTGCAACTCGACTAGCACTCGTCCACCAGTTCTTTACTGAAATTCAGCGAACTATTCCTTGCTTATATTCCGATTACAAACGTCGAGTTTGAAGTAAAAGCCAATTCCGTTCAACATTCCGGCGAGATGCTTCTCGAGCCATCGCCGTTCTTCGCTGAGCCATCACTACTCTTCACGAAGCCACCTTGACTCCTCCGTTGCTTCGTAATCACCATCCTTCAACAATTAGACAAATGAATTAATCAATAACGTCTATTAGACACAAACAACATTAGTCATGTTTAGATAAATTGAATTCAATCGCTCTTCTTCATCTTCATTCAGCGATCGACGTTATGATTTTGTTGAATAGAAAGAATTCGAGAAAAATAATCGGTGATTTGATTTTTTTCTATTTGCTTATTAATATACGAATCGATGTTCTAATATGATACATCAAAAGAATCGGATAAAGATGAAGATAGTTTTGATTTTGATTCTATTTAATTAGAAGGGGCAGAGAGTGGGGATGTAATTTATAATAACAGTGATATTAAATATGGATCGTTGATTTAGGTTAATCTTATGGTCTAGATTTGTGAGTACCAACTCACCATAAGACATTAAACTCACAAGAACCCAACACTATATATATATATATATATATATATATATATATATATATATATATATATATATATATATATATATATATATATATAGAGGCAAGATCCGGTGAGTCCACCTAAATATTTGAGTCCGTGAGTCCAGTTATACAATATCACAGAATATACAAAACAATATCACTGGTTGTACTAAACAATATCACGAAAAAAAAACAGCACAAAAGGGTTAAAAATATTTTATGTCATACTACTCGCCGTTGACGACCACTACCCACCAACCAATATCGATGACAATCCAAGAACATAGATGACACAAAAAAACATTTATCCACCATTGCCATCACCCATTATTTATCCAATGTTTTATTTCCAATCTCCATATTCCTCCACCCATACACATTACTCCTACTCGGAGCTCACACCACCACCAATCACAATAAAAAAATTAATTGTCATCGCTAAATTAGGGGTCTTGTCGTTGGTTATGAAGAAGAATGCCGAAGGCAAAGATGTTAAGTAGAGAAGAAATAGGATAAAAGAAGCTATATACAATAAACTCCGGTGAAACGCCGATAATAATGACTTTACGGCATGCAAGGGCGAGAGAATGATGGTGTTTGTCGGAGCTTCGATACCGGAATCAATTGGTGTGAAAAAAGTATGAGAAAAAAAAGTAAGTAATATTGGGCGAAATTTATGTTCAGTGGTGTGATATTGTACAGTATAACCCGTGATACTGTTTAGTATAACTTGTGATATTTTATCCTGGACTCACGGACTCAAAAAGATAGGGTGGACACACATGATCCTAATTCTATATATATATATATATATATATATATATATATATATATATATATATATATATATATATGAGTTGTCTTTTTATAAAATTGAACCGTTGTAGAGATCGTCTTACCTAATAATGGCTCAGGTCAAGGATCCATGACCCCATCAAGAGCTCCGAAACCACGGCTCAGGTCTTCCTCTCGAGAATCAGATGGCAAACATTGAACAACATCATCACAGCTCGGTTACTCGAGAAATTGAACATGATCAAGTATAACAACCCTAGACCAAGCCTAATGTTCTTTATTTTATTTCGTTGCTCCTTTACTGGTCACTGCTTTTGTATTACTTTTTTGGCAGCCTGTTACCCTGTCCGATGCTTCCTCGGTCATCTTCGTTTTTGTATTATTCTTTTGGCAGCCTGTGCCTAATGTGGTTCTTTGGCCTCAATGAAACTAATCAAGTGAAATACACATCTTCATTTACATAAAGCAACCAACATGTTGAGTTTCTATCCTTTTTCATGAGGAGATCACAACAGTACGATATATATAAGACGAGTTATGATACAATCTAGTTTCCAATAAAAGAATTTAGCTTAGCGTGAAGCAAATCATGAATCATACAGTAGTAACAGAACCTATCGATTCTCCCACGCCATTTCCATTAGCTTAGCTCGTTTAGATTTTGATTTTCTATCCGAAAGTTCCCGAATGTACTCAATATGAATATACATGATTGTGTGTGAGTATGGGTTGAGATGATTGGTTTTGAATTTTTTTGAGATTTAGATTTGATTTCTTATTGGACAAGTATGATTTTGTAAGTATTTTGATAAGGTATTGTTATCATTATTGAACAGAATTAGTTTGGGTTATGGAGTGACCTATTTGGGTCTATTGGACTATGTTGGTTTTGGAAATGTTTTCATGGTGATGGTAGAGAAGGGTTATGTATGTGACGGACTATACTCTATATCAAGATGCCTTGGAAACCCATAATTATTTGAGTTGGTGTCTCGTCACCTTTTTCCACCTTAGGGTTAGCCATTGTGAGAGGTGTGTACACTCGAGAATTGTGGCCGAATTTGTACATAGTTTTGGGAAGGTTTGTCAAACCGACAATTGACTAGCTGAAACCTTCCATACTTTGATTCTCTATCCGGATACCAAAAGTTTAGTAAGAAAGCTAATCAAGTCAAGTAAAGTAAAACAAATTGGACAAGTGAAAGCTTGAAGAATAAAGTATTGTTGTTGTTTAAAAGATTGTTTATAAATGTGGTTGTTGATATCTATTATGAGTACGCTTGATTATGTATTCGTATTGACTTTTGTGTGTTTTCCATGTTGTCCACGGGTAAAAGATTTGATGGACAATATGAGAAACACACACAAGTCAATACGAATACATAATTAAGCGTATTCATAATAGATATCAACAACCACATTTATAAACAATCTTTAAACAACAACAATAATATGCTTTACTTAACTTCACTTGATTAGCTTTCTTACAACAATTTTGGTACCCGGGTATAGAATCAATGTATAGAAGGTATCAGTTAGTCAATTGTTGGTTTGACAAGCCTTTCCCAAACTAAACAAAAACCGGCCACAATTCTCGAGTGTGAGCACCCCTCACAGTGCCTAACCCAAACGAGGAAGAAAGGTGACGAGACACCAACTCAAATAATTATGTGTCCCCAAGGCATCCTAATATAGGGTATAGTCCGTCCCAGACAGGACCCCTCTCTGTCATTACCATGAAAATATTTCCAAAACCAACATAGTCCAATAGACCAAAATAGGTCACTCTATAATCCACGTCACTCCACTCAATAATGACAACAATAGGTTATTAAAATACTTACAAAATCATACGTACTTGTCCAATAACAAATCAAATCAAATCCAAATCTCAAAACAATTCAAAACATATCATCTCAGTCCATACTCACACACAATCATAAATATTCATATTGATTAAGTTTGGGAACTTACTGATAGCAAGCAAAAATCCAAACAAGCTCTTAGACCTCTTCTTCTACGAATATACGATCTACAATCATAGTAACCAAACTTGCATTAAAAAGAGTCTTTAACCATGTCAATCAATACTAAGTCATGACCATACTCTAATGGAACTCTAATGTTTAATAATCATGCATTTAAACTATACTTAACACAACCTATTATTAATACTAACTTAGAAAACAAATCTTGACATTTATAACTTTCCAAAACACAACAGACTCACTATAAAATTCATAACTAATTACAAAGAAATCAAATCAACACAAGATTAATTAGGCTTGAAACATAAGACTCTTAGATATAACTTTCATTAGAATCTCTATCCTCAAATTCTAAATTTCTCAGGGGTTTACAGATAGATTACTAAACACTAACATATTCCGTCGCATAAAAAGTATTCGTTTATAAAAAGAGTTTAAAAAAATATTTTGAGTAAAACCAAAGTCTAACATCATCTATAATCTTCAAATTTAATGTGTGGAAAATACCAAGTACCAATTAGATTTATAAATTAGGTTTTCGAAATAGTCTTTCATTCTACTAAAGATTCGCGGAATTTTCGCGTAGACGTTCATAAATAATTTATTCTGACTAAAATACAAAGAATTTAGATACGAAATTTTAAAGGAAAAAACTAGGCTTGAAATAAATATGAGTCTCTTCATAAAGTATTTGAAAATAATAACTTTATGATGGTGAAATAATTTCGGCAATACTAAAAACAGATTCTGAGAATTGCAGTACTAATCTCTAAATCAAATCATTATAATTCTAACTACAGATGATTATGCTCAACCCTAATTATGACTATATGATGAAGTAAGACTTCAATTGTTTTTATAAGGCTAAATATGAAAATTTTTAAAAGATTTAAGATGAACTTACGAAAGAAATTGAATAAGGTTTTCCGCCTCTTGAATTTTGTATTAGGGTTTTAAAAGATGTGACAAATAAGGGTATATATATTAGTGTGGTGACATGTCCAATAGGGACTCCAAAACTACCATATTTCGGTTTCCCTATTTGGTTTGACCTAGTTCTTATATTTTTTTCCTTAAACTAAATATTTTCCTAATTCCTCAATTTCCATACTATCATTATTATATTATTATATATTACTTTATGTTTACATCTAGTATTCCTAAATATTACTATTATTATTATTATTATTATTATTATTATTATTATTATTATTATTATTATTATTATTATTATTATTATTATTATTATTATTATTATTATTATTATTATTATTATTATCATTATTATTATCATTATTATTAGTTGTATAACCCTTCTTATTTATTAATAGATATAATTATATTATTGCTCCCTTGACTAATTACTGAAACAGCTAAAAATGCTACTCTTCATTTATCAAATGAATTACCTCTAATTCAAAAAATAAAACAATTACCCAATAATCTTATTAAAAAAATGGCGGGTATTACTTAACATTTTTAGTTGTAGTTATTTTTGAAAGAAATGTGAAATTGAAAACAAGATCAGTCTCATCTAAGTAAGGCAAAAATAAACCATAAGTGTTGGTCATTAGTAGAATTACTACTCCCTTCGTCCGAGACATTTACTTAAATTACTTTTGCCACAAAGATTACGGAAAGAATGAACCTTTTGTAGTTTCTCTACTGTAGGACAAATGGATCGAAATGATGGTGATCAAATGGTCAATGTTGAGATATTTTAGTGTAGATGGTCTTCTTGTTGAAAATAATGAGTTATGCAAGGTCAAAAAAAAGATAAATAAAATGAATTCGATAAATCTCACTCCGTCGTTGTATGATGACCACTGCCTTATAAACTTAATCGCCCTTGACACGGTGTTGTCAATCAGAGAACGGCGCTCCCCAAGGTATACACAACGCTCCTCCAATTTTACACCAAAAAGGACGAAGAGTAAGAACTCGTAAGTTGTTGCTTAGATACATTAAGAAACTAGATAGGAGGAAGTGTTGTTGTGTTTATTTCGGATGAGATAAATGACAATGAAAGGCTCTTATTTATAGTTGGAAAATGAGACGGAATTAATGAGGCATTTAATTGTAATGCAATTCTCAAAATGACTTTTGTACGGCGCGTGCGAGCCAAGCCGGACGGACGGAAGGCGCGCCGCACGAATGGGGAGAGTTCATACTAGCCTTCATAGCAACAAGTACCAAGTAAAAGGGTACTTGGTATATAAACAACGGAATGATTATTTATTCTAACAACGTGAGACAAAAATTAAGAGACAAAAGATGAAAAAGACTTTATATCTCCACTTGTCTACTTATACATTTACTCTGGCATTTCTGACATTTCTCACAAAAACAATGTGACCGATAAAGATGAGATCAATATCAATGAAGCACGACGACCCTTTATTTTCCAAAATCAATCTTGGTACAATAATTACATAATGTTTTCACACATAAATTACATAGAATATATATAAAAGATTAGGACGAATTGCAACAAATTTTACTGAGTGTCAGGTGTCACATATATGAGACACAATTTACACACGTAAGTAATTTAGGCTAATTGAAGCAGCAGAGCAACTTGCCAAAAATACCGAGTCTTTGCATCCAATCTTCAACCACAGAAGGTGGGAATACTCCAAGCTCTGACATCTTCTTGTGCGCTTCTGCATAATCTTCAAAGAATTTCTTTTCATCCTGTCATTCATTTTTAACATTTTTTAGATTACTTTTTTATTAATTAAAATGTGTTTCCTGAAAATGATTAAATTAAGTAATCGACCGTTGAAATGTTGGTGTTATTTAATCTTACCAAAGGATGGTGCTAGGGCGTCACAGCAATAATCTCAATACTATTTTTTTAACGAGTTTTAACTTTCTTTTTTTTATTATTTTTTGTTTATAAACATGTATGAAATGACTTTACGAGATGAACTACCTGAGCATAGAGCTGAACAAATTGACGAAACACGGGATCCTGAATAAGAACTTTGTCTGTGGGGAACTTCACTAGTCCTGGGGTATCACCTTGCAACAACTTATAAACATAAATTATAGGATCTTGATTATAACGATAATTACTAAAAGGTACTTACGTGGTGCAGCCATCAGATCTGATAATAAAGTTACTTGAGAAAGATAAATAATGAACCCTTATTGCTTTGCCTTCTCCTACCTTCCTTATTCTCTAATTCACTTTCTTTCTTGTGTGTTGGTGATATATAATGAATTAGGTTAAAGCACAAACAGGTGTACTTATATAGAGAGGTGGCAGGAGGGGCTTTATGGAATAAGTAGTCAGTTATGTAAATAGCCTGTAACTATTTACCATAATCTACTTAAACTAGGACTCCTAATAAAAACCCGAAACAATATATTTAACCATTATTTAATTAAGGCAAATAATATCAGTAATTAGGTCCACACAATAGAGAATTAAATAATATTAATATAATAATTCTTACATTCTCCCACTTGGACCATATTACTGATTAAAACATAATGTCACACTTAATTATAACATAAGGCGCGTAGACGGTTAAATGAATACATAATGGGTTTATCTTAATTACCCTGATCATCCCTGAACAACTGGTTGAGTCATGGCGGAGACATTACTATAAAAGAGAAGTGGTCCTTCCATGTACTACGGACCAATCACTTAGAATAATCAGTCTGTACAAGGAGCAAACATAATCCCCAAATAATGTCCTTGAGGAAAAGGACTAATTCTGTTAATCGTGCAACAATAATGTATACAATAACAATAATACGATACAGAAAAATGTTCGGAAATCATCATCATAATAAAACATAAATCGATTAATCAAAACATAAGTGTCATTATTACAAAGCACTAGCATGATCCATACATAAAAGAAAAGCCTTAATGATTATCCTCCAGACCCATATCAATAGCATGCTTCAAAAATGTCTTTGGAGGTAATCCCTTAGTTAAAGGATCTGCTATATTAGCACTAGTCATAATTTGCTCAATTGACACAGTGTTTTTCCGAACTTCCTCCTTAATTGACAAGTATTTCATTTCCATGTGCTTTATTCCTTTAGAATACTTGTCATTCTTCGAAAAGAAGATCGATGCGGTATCATCACAATAAATTCTCAATGGCCTTGCATCATAATGCATAATGCTAAGCCTTGAAGGAGAATTCCGTAACCATAAAGTTTGAATAGTAGCCTCAAAGCACGCTACAAATTCAACTTCCATAGTGGATGAGGCAATAATTGTTTGTTTAACACTTTTCCAGGAGATTGCTCCCCCAGCTAAAACAAACACATAACCAAAAGTGCTTTTCCTTGAGTCCACGCATCCTCCAAAGTCTGAGTCATCATATCCAATAACCCATTTCAGGATTGGACTGATATCGACTAGGGATGGCAACGGGTCGGGTCCGGGTCGGGTCCAGTAGGACCCGGACCCGGACCCGTGTCCCGTACCTTGGACCCATACCCGACCCATACCCTAAAGGGTCCAAAATAATTGGACCCATACCCATACCCAACGGGTCCGGGTCCGGGTCGGGTCTACCCGCGGGCCTAGTTGAGAAAGCAAGAATAATGATAAATGCAAGAATAACTCTATAGTTTGTACTGGAAAAACAAGATAATTGCAGCATTAAATAAACGTAGCAAATACTTCTACTACTATAAAAAAGTTACAAATACAAACCACTAGAAAAACAAGATAAATGCAATATTAGAACAAAGTCCCCTATTTGAAGGATTAAAAAAAGAAACAAAAACCGTAAAAAATGAGAGATTTTATCGACGAACTTGGTGCTGTTGCTGCTACTTTTGCGTCGTTCTCCGTCGTCCGTCGTCGACTCGTCGTCGTTGTCCGTCAGGTTAGATTAGAGGTAGGTGAGTAGTTGAGGATTTAGGGTTAGAGTTGTTGTGTAGTTGTGTTACTGTGTTTGTGTGTTTGTGTTTGTGATTTGTGTGGCTGGTGGCTGCGTTAATTTGTAGATTTAGGTTTTTTTTTTTTTTTTTTTTAATTATACGGGTCTACGGGTCGGGTCCGGGTCCTACAAAACAAACCCGGACCCGGACCCGAAAATATTATCCAAGACCCATACCCGACCCTTACCCTTTTGGGTCTTGAAAATTAAGACCCATACCCGACCCATTAGGGTCCGACCCGGCGGGTATGGGTCGGGTCTTGGACCCACTGCCATCCCTAATATCGACCCAACATACCTACTGCAAAACTTATGTCAGGTCTTGTACAGACCTGCGCATACATTACGCTTCCAACCAGAGATGCATAAGAAAAGTTTTTCATGGTATTTCGTTCTAGCTCAATCTTAGAATACGTACTTAAGTTGAACTTATCCCCTTTCTGAATAGGAACATCATTGGGATTACATTTTACCATGTTGAATCTTTCTAAAACTTTACTGATATAGACTTTCTGAGACAACCATAATGTCCTTTGAGATCTGTCTCGAGATATTTCCACCCGGATCACATAGGACGCCTCTCCCATATCTTTCATCTCAAAGTTGTTTCATAGAAAATCTTTAGTTCGACGTAATAGTCCCAAATCACTGCTTGCTATAAGTATGTCATCGACATATAGGACCAAAATGCAAACTTACTCCCACTGATCTTCAGGTATATACACTGATCAACAGTGTTTTCTTGAAACCCAAAGGAGGTAATGGTATTATGGAACTTAATATACCATTGTCGAGAAGCGTGCTTAAGTCCATAAATGGACTTCTTTAATATACAGACTTTGTCCTCTTTGCCATCAATAATGAAGCCTTCAGGCTGAGCCATGTAGACTTCTTCTTCCAAACTCCCATTCAAGAATGCCGTTTTCACATCCATTTGATGTAGCTCTAAGTCAAAATGAGCTACAAAAGCTAAAATGATCCGTAATGAATCCTTCTTAGAAACTGGAGAGAAGATTTCATTATAATAAATGCCTTCTTTCTGATTAAAGCCTTTAGCTACCAGTCTGGCTTTATGTCGTTCAATATTACCCAAGAAGTCGCGCTTGGTCTTAAAGACCCACTTGCAGCCGACAACCTTATGACCTACTGGTAAATTGACCAACTCCCAGACCTCATTCTTAGCCATAGACTCCATCTCATCTTTTATGGCATTAATCCATTTATCGGAATCATCACAATTCATAGCTTGTGAAAATGTAACCGGATCATTATCAATACTAATGTCAAATTCACATTGTTGTAGATATACATAGTCATCTGAAGTAGTTGGCTTTCTAGGTCTTGTGGACCTTCTTAATACTATTTCAGGGGCTGTATCAACACCTTCAGTGGCAATGTTATCATTCGGGAGTGGAGGGTCATCAACGTTAGGTTCCACAATATTGACTGGGTCAACATTATCATTATGTGGAACTTCATCAATTGAAATTGGGGGCAAGGAAGCTGGAATTGCCACCCTAACTTCATTGACTATGACATCCCTTACCTGATCACTCCCACTAACTTTGCCATTCTCAAGGAATTTGGCATTTCCGGTTTCCACAATTCTTGTTCTGTGTGTAGGACAGTAAAACCTATACCCTTTAGACTTTTCTGGATAGCCGATAAAGAACCCACTAATGGTTCTTTGATCGAGTTTCCTTTCATGTGGATTATAAATGCGTGCCTCTGCTGGGCATCCCCATACATGCAAATGTTGAAGACTCGGTTTCCACCCTTTCCACAATTCAAATGGTGTCTTTGAAACTGCCTTACTGGGAACACGGTTTCCAACATACACAGCAGTCATAAGGGCATGCATCCACAACTTAATGGGTAAGTTGGTATTACTTATCATTGTCCTTACAGCCTCTAATAGGGTTCGATTACGCCTCTCAGCTACACCATTCATCCATGGAGAACCAGGAGTTGTGTACTGAGGGACAATACCCAAACTTTCAAGGAGTTTTGCAAAGGGACCAGGATGTTGTTCTGATTCATCATATTTGCCATAATATTCACCACCTCTATCTGACCTTATGATTTTCACTTTCTTTCCCAATTGCCTTTCCACCTCCTTAATGTAAACCTCTAAGGCGTTTACTGATTGAGATTTTTCATGCAAAAGGTAAAGGTAACAATAACGTGAATAATCATCGATAAATGTGATGAAATATTTCTCTCCGCTCATGGAGGGAACATCAAAAGGACCACAAATGTCTGTATGTATGTAAATTTCTAATAAAGCAGTGCTTCTTGTGGACCCTTTCTTGGTGTGTTTGGTTTGCTTATCTTTAATGCATTCCACACAGGTCCCAAAATCCGTAAAATCAAGAGAAGGTAACATATTGTTTTTAACTAATATGTTCATTATTTCTCTTGAAATATGGGCCAAACGTTTATGCCACAAGAATGAGAAACTTTCATTAGAGCCTGTATTCAGCCACCATGTATTAGAAGGAATTCCAACATAATTTGATTCGAAACATACTAAAGCCAAAAGCTTACCCTTCTTTTCGAATCAATTCTCACGCTTTATGCAGTCTTGCTGAAAGTGCCCAGGTTTGTAAACATAAATTATAGGATCTTGATTATAACGATAATTACTGAAAGGTACTTACGTGGTGCAGCCATCAGATCTGATAATAAATCACTTGAGAAAGATAAAGAATAAACCCTTATTGCTTTGCCTTCTCCTACCTTCCTTATTCTCTAATTCACTTTCTTTCTTGTGTGTTGGTGATATGATATAAATTAGGTTAAAGCACAAACAGGTGTACTTATATAGAGAGGTGGCAGGAGGGGCTTTATGGAATAAGTAGTCAGTTATGTAAATAGCCTGTAACTATTTACCATAATCTACTTAAACTAGGACTCCTAATAAAAACCCGAAACAATATATTTAACCATTATTTAATTAAGGCAACTAATATCAGTAATTAGGTCCACACAATAGAGAATTAAATATTAATATAATAATAATTCTTACAAGGTTTCCTACAGAAAAGGCAACTTTCCTGCTTCTTAATTTCCTTCTTTATGCCAGTTGCAGACGGTTTATCAGAAGGGCTTAACTTAATGCCCTTTCTGTTTCTAAACTTACCTTTAGATTTCCCGCTTACATGATGCACATGATGTGCCTGGGGATAAGTTCAGACATAAGCCTTCTAGCTACCGTATTATCGATAGTCTGAAAGCGTTCCTTAATGATTTCCATGTACTTACTGGCTGTAGTACAGCCTGTCTCCGAAATGGAGGACTTTAATGTTTAGTGCAGTGGTAAGTCGTAAGAACTTTGAGCAAAGACTGTCAAGTTATTGAGAGAGCTTTGCAACGGTACTGCATTATGAACAATGCACAGAACATTAGGCTTTGAGTTTATCACACAATAGCAATTATGACTAAGACTTGAGACTTAAATGAGTAACTTATAAACATTCATTAAGCAAGTGTAATATCTGTGGACAACCTACGCATGCTTAATTACATAATCAAGTATACTCTCTTTAATGAGTGTTTCACTTTAATGTCAGGTTACCTGTGGGTAAAACCTTAATACAAGTTATTTCACCCCATTAGATGCTTAGTCGGATATTCACTGTATAATTTGAGTCCACTGTGGTGAACATCAACATAATGTGAATGCCCAATTTAATTACATTATGAGATCTGATCGCGTACGAGATGAAATCACTGTGGTGAATTTCAACTTGTCATAATGTGAAGGTCTCCTTTAATCAATACTTAAGATATAATTAATATTCAATAAGAATGTATGTTTAGTCGGATATTCACTGCATAATTTGAGTCCACTGTGGCGAACATCAACATAATGTGAATGCCTAATTACATTATGAGACCTGATCGCGTACGAGATGAAATCACTGTGGTGAATTTCAACTCATCATAATGCGAAGGTCTCCTTTAAGCATAATAACATAATATAATGCGAGCATACAATGAAAACGAACAATAAGTATCGAAACAGCACGTGAAAAGACCTCGACCGAGTAAAACCTCAGCTCGATCGAGTAGAAAATAAACTAAACACCTCGATCGAGAACAACTTTAGCTCGATCGAGAAGAAAATAAAGAAGAACCCCTCGATCGAGTACAGCTTTAGCTCGATCGAGTACAAGGCAAAACAAGACCCCTCGATCGAGTAAACAATAGCTCGATCGAGCAGGATCAATAACATAAGGGCTCGATCGAGTAGAACATTAGCTCGATCGAGCAGAATTAAAAGCATAAGGGCTCGATCGAGGAGAACATTAGCTCGATCGATCAGAATTATAAACATAAGGGCTCGATCGAGCAGAACATAGCTCGATCGAGCAGAACATAGCTCGATCGAGCAACATTATTATTTAAACAAGGCATCTCTATCGAGAAAGACTTTAGCACGATCGAGAACAAGGCAAAAGGGAACCACTCGATCGAGTACACCATCAGCTCGATCGAGCAGAAGCAAATCAGAAGAGACTCGATCGAGTAGGCAGTTAGCTCGATCGAGCAGAAGTAAAGCAGGAAAGACTCGATCGAGTAAGCAGTTAGCTCGATCGAGCAGAAGCATAAACAAACCGCCTCGATCGAGTGAGCATTAGCTCGATCGAGTAGGTTAGAAATCAGACGACATTCATACGCATAATAAACATAATAATCATTCAAATCGAATTAGGCATAATAGAAATTCATCATAAATCATACAGTAATCATCATAAATCATATATAAACGAAATAGTTCGATTAGGGCAGCGGAAACGATTATGGTATAAGGATACAATATCTATCATAAGGGTATACAATCAATTATGAATGAATGTTACAACATCATGATTAAAGCATTAAACTCATTCATAAAAACATAATTAAAACATTAATCAGAATTACAACTATAATCACAACCATGCTCTGATACCACATATAAACATAAATTATAGGATCTTGATTATAACGATAATTAATGAAAGGTACTTACGTGGTGCAGCCATCAGATCTGATAATAAAGTTACTTGAGAAAGATAAATAATGAACCCTTATTGCTTTGCCTTCTCCTACCTTCCTTATTCTCTAATTCACTTTCTTTCTTGTGTGTTGGTGATATATAATGAATTAGGTTAAAGCACAAACAGGTGTACTTATATAGAGAGGTGGCAGGAGGGGCTTTATGGAATAAGTAGTCAGTTATGTAAATAGCCTGTAACTATTTACCATAATCTACTTAAACTAGGACTCCTAATAAAAACCCGAAACAATATATTTAACCATTATTTAATTAAGGCAACTAATATCAGTAATTAGGTCCACACAATAGAGAATTAAATATTAATATAATAATAATTCTTACACAACTCTCTGTCAACCAAATGAAAATATTAGCTATGATGTAAGATAACCTTGTTCAAAATTCAAATGTAAGCTTTTTTGCGCACGTACTGTTTAAGAGGTCCATAATAAGTTGCGTATAGCAAAAATCGTACGTTAATATTATTATCAGTAGTATAAATAAATTGGATTTAAAAAAAATTGTCTTACACATAGTAGGAATTGTCAAATTTCAATGGTTATTTGGTAAAAGGACCGTCAAAACCCGATCTATCTTGATGTGCTCGACCCTGGATTATCCCAATAAACAAAATAACGAGATAATAAATATTAATTTAGCACGTTTCACAATTGAAAATAACATAAAACTAAAAAAGAATGTAAGATGAGTATGATGATAAATAGAAAGTGTGTGTACCAAAGTATGAGATCCTGAAAGTGCTACGATTTCCCTATCTGAAAATCCCATTTTGCCGAATACATCTCTCAAATGCCGAGCATCTAAAATGTATAACCACATTATTCAAATTACTTCTTCTACATATGAATTCAAACTTAATTAAACATTGATTGCAATCAATCACCTTATTAATTAAGATGATAAATTCAACATTGAACTTGATTATAAATACGGAGTATGTTGTTGTCACCGAAAGCAAACTAGGGGCTCGACGGGTAGTTTGATACACCAAAAATATTGTATTACTTCCTCCGTCTCAATAATTTGTTTACTTTTAATAGTCCTTTTAAAGAATATTTTAATCAAGGGTAGACGAATAATTGGGACATAGGGAGCAACTATTAAGGAGAATCACGTTTCATAAATATTAGGTGATTTTCTTATAAATGTTACTCAGTTTTAACTTTTGTGGCGTAGATTTTGGAATATTACTCTGTAGTAGTTACAATCCGTATACTATTAGATATTTTGATCTAAATATAAAGTAGGATGAATTTTTTTCAAGACATCAAACATGTAGTGTACCTCCATTAGGGTTTGGAAGATTTCCGGTACTGTCTTTTTGCGGGGAGTCCTATATATATAAACAAAAAAAAGGCATTAGACATAAAAGTATATCATACTGTACAATATATGGAGTACATACTCTGAGCTCTGAATTATTTTTCGTTTTAATTTATTTCAAATACGGAGTATTTCAAACAATGGTTTCGCAACATCGTATCAAAAACAAAAACAAAGGAGAAGTTCAAGGTCGTCATGGACGTGTTTGTCACAATAATAAGACTTACAGGTCGGCCTGGAGAATATTGGATGATAGGTCCGCCTGTAGCTTCAACTGCAACTACTCCGGCAAGCTAATCCAAAAATCCAACAAATAAACTTCAAAATATTACTTGACCGAATGTCCGTATATAAATAAAATGATCTAAGTTCTACTATCGTTGTCCACCATTTCTCCGTCATTTTTGTCTTAAATATATGTTGAAATACATCCTCATGATTTATTAATATGATCTGATGCAAGACCAACCTATGCAACCATAAATCACTAACTTATATGGAGTACTCGTAGTCATAGTGATGTAGTATTCCCTCGGTTTTACTTTTATTGCCATCTTTTTTAGATTTTTATATTCCAAATTAATTGTTCTATTTTTTAAATATAGTATGTGGAAAGAGTGGATTATCTATTACCAGGGGCGTAGGCACTAAGGAGCAAGGGGTAGCAACCGCTACCCCAAACAAAAAAATATCAGTTAAGGAGTCGATTTTCTGCTACCCCAAATCTAATTAATGAAGGAATAATTATAAGTAAATGCATAACTCTAAAGTAAATTGAATGTGGTCTAGTGGTAAAGTAAGAGTTTTTTTGACAACATGTCTAGTGTTCAATTACCATAGTTATCATCTTTATTGTTTTTTTTCTTCTTTTTTAATACTCTCATTAAATATTCCTTTGAATGGATGAGAATTCTAACCAAAATCATTAATTAAGGTCCCTTATTAAGATTGTTATTTAATGACTTTCTCACATTTCGAGACTCTCACTTCTCTCTTTAATATATCTCAATATATAAAATTAAATATGATGATATGTATACTCATATGAAAAAGTTTTTTGTAAGGAATTTAATAGTATCATTTTTATAATTTTTGAGCAAATATATTTTTCGAAATGTTAAAGTCAAAGACTTGCATCGAAAAAGCAAAACGTCACATATACAAGCAAATGATTACACCATTACCGGCTTCATCAAACTTGCTATAAACACACTTGTCACATTGGTTAAGCTTAAAACCATTAGACAAGACAATTTCATCAAATTTTTGATGCCATTGTTTAGGAGCTTGTTTAAGCCCATACAATGATTTAACAAGCTTACACACCTTATGCTCGTTACCCGGCATAATGAATCCTTCCGGTTGCTTCATGTATATTTCCTCATCCAAATCTCCATTCAAGAACGCGGTCTTGACATCCATTTGATGGATCACTAAATTGTTAATTGCAGCCAAAGCAATCAACAACCTAATGGTGGAGATTCTTGCAACCGGAGCATAAGTATCAAAATAATCGATACCTTCCTTTTGCCTAAACCCTTGGATGACCAACCGGGCTTTATACTTGTCGATTGTACCATCGACTCTCATCTTTCTTTTGAAGATCCATTTGCAGCCCAAAGGCTTGCAGCCACGTGGAAGATCCGTAAGGGCCCACGTGTTGTTCCCCATAATGGAATCCATCTCATCATTGATGGCTTCTTTCCAAAATGATACATCTTGAGACTCCATAGCCTCCTTGTAGGTCCTGGGATCCTCATCCACATTATAACAATAGGAATATTGGAATCCCACCTCATCTCTTGTCCCTTCTACCAAAAAGGTTTGGAAGTCGGGTCCAAAAGACTTCTCTTTCCTAGCCCTTGTACTCTTACGAAGCACAATAGGCTCATCTTGAGATGAAACATCTTTGTTCATCTCCACCCCAACATTAGTAGGAATCATATCCTTTGGCCTTTGCATGGATGTAAACCGAGATTCATCAAAGATTGCATCTCTTGATTCAATCACGGTATGAACTCCCACTGAATCATTAGGTTCAATTACATAGAATCTATAAGCCTTGGAATGCATAGCATATCCAATAAAGATACAGTCAATACCTTTCTCACCCAAGGTTTTAATCTTAGGTGCCGGTAGTCTCACTACCGCTCTACAACCCCAAACTCGTAAATAACTCAAGTTTGGTTTCTTTTTATGCCAAAGTTCATATGGAGTAATAGGATTCTTTTTGTTGGGAATCCTATTAAGCAAGTAACAAGCCGTTAACATTGCTTCCCCCCAAAAACCCTCACTCAATCCCGAGTAAGAAAGCATGGAATTCACCATTTCTTTAAGAGTACGGTTTTTCCTCTCCGCAATGCCATTTTGTTGTGGCGTATATGGAGCCGTGACCTCATGTATTATACCACATGACCCGAAAAAGGATGGATCATAATATTCACCACCCCTATCGGTACGCATCTTCTTAATCTTAGAAGACAATTGAAGTTCTGCTTCATTTTTAAACAAGGTAAATTTATCCATTGCCTCATTTTTAAAATGAAGTAAATAAACATAACAAAATCGAGTGCAATCATCAATAAAAGTTACAACATACTTTTTATTGCCTAAAGATGGTGTAGAATTAAAATCACAAAGATCACTATGAATAAGTTCTAAAATTGTAGAAGATCTTTCAATGCCATGAAATGGTTGTCTAACAATTTTAGTTAACAAACATGTATCACACTTATTCACATTCATATCAAAAGATGGAATCAAATCATTTTTAGACATTAACATCATTCTTTTATAATGAACATGGCCAAGTCTAGCATGCCACAAAAACGAAGTATTTAAATCCGAACAAGCCAAGACAATTCCAACAACATCATGTTTAATATTTAACATGAACATACCATTACAAAGATAACCAAAGCCAATAAATAAACCACGTTTACTTAATACATACTTGTCCGATTCATAAACTTGCTTATAACCATCCCTAGATAATAAACTACCAGATACTAAGTTCTTTCTAATACAAGGCACATGTAAGACATTGTTTAAACAAATACATTTTTCGGAACTAAAATACAACACCACTTTTCCTACACCAACTATGGCGGCCTTTGACTCGTTTCCCATATAAAGAATAGAACCATCATTCACCGGTTTGTAGTCTTCAAACCAACGACGATCTTTACACACATGCTTGGTAGCACCCGAGTCAATCCACCAACAAACATCATCATCCTGCACATAAAATGCCTCAGAAATTAATGGCACATAATTCACATCCGAATTAAAACCAAAAGTAAAATTCTGACCTTGATGTTTTGGCGGCCCTTGGTCCTTAGACCCTTGGCCTTGGTCCTTAGACCGTTGTCCGAAACGCTTTTTGGGTGTTGCTTTCTTGTTCCTTTTCACGGTACAATCCGCCTTGAAGTGACCATACTTACCACAAATCCAACATGCACCCTTGGGTGTCATATTTGCATCACTGCTAACATTAGAGAATGGTCTCTTTTTCCCTTTGTTCTTAGAAGAACCCTCACCACCCTCCACCATATTGATGGAAGGCGGATCCACAATTTCTTTACCCTTCAACTTGTTACCGCCCTCTTGCGCCCTTAGAGATTCCTCTATGCGCAAGTGACTACCAAGTTGAACAAGACTCAAGTCCTCCTTTTTATGTTTCAACATATGTTTACAATCTTTCCAAGAGGGAGGCAATTTATCAATAATACTAGACACCGAAATTGATTCATTCATTTCCATGTTATGTTGAGCAAATTGACCCAAAATGCGGAGTAACTCATTATATTGTTCCATTACCGGTCTAGAGTCTACCATTTTATAGTTCATAAAATTACCAACAAGGAATTTCTTACTAGAGGCATCTTCATCCATATACTTAGACTCTAGTTGGTTCCACAAATCCTTTGTCGACTCAACATTTTGGTAAATATCAAATAAGGAATCCGACATACCGTTCAAGATGTGTCCCCTACAAATGTAGTCATCGTTTTCCCACTTGTTCCTCCTACGAAGTTCTTCAATCGGGCTATCATCCAACACTTCGGGTATAGGAGTGCTCAACACATACACCACTTTCAAAGTAGTCAAGAGAAAATGCATCTTCTTTTGCCATCTACGGAAATCAACCCCTTCAAACTTTTCCAATTTACCGAACTTGGAAGTCATCTCTTTCACATTCGACATTGTAAAGTACCGGAATTATTCTTGGAGATTGTTAGAAATATTGGGTTACAACAATGACGAATATACAAATTACAATTTGAGACGAAGTAAAACAAATTACAATGACTAAAAACAAGAACGGAAATAGAAAATATACACTTGGATATCTATGTAGAATCGTGACCGAGTCACTTTCCTCCAAGAATAATCGACCCAATATGTGTCCCGGGTTACACGATTTCCTTGTGGGATAAGACTACTAGTATACACCCTTGATTCCGACACAATAGAATTATAGAGCAAGACTAACGGAGTACGTATAATTTGTCTGATCAAAGGAGATCAACTTTCATTTGTTTTTCTTGAAAAAAACTCCACTACAAAGTGCACACATTCATTTTTATATATGTATGTGAAAGTGGCCTTACCCTTATCCACTTGCTTCTGATTTTAGACAAAAACCAACCGTTACTTAGTAACTGTCAAATGATTATCAAGCATGCTAAATTCCACGTACGTAAGAAATATATCTCGAACCCGGTGGACAAGCAAATATACACAATATAAATTTCCGTTAAGTATAGGACCACTTAACTTAATTTATCATGAGTAATCCTCGTCTTAAAATCATACCGTAAACTCGATATTTGTTTTTGTAGGCGTGTACTCCACACTCCCGGACCCACAATGTAACGTTCTCGAGTTTACCCTCCTTTGAGTCAAACCTCGACTACATTAAATGCCCGGCGATTCACTTAAATCACCAACATTCCTCCCCCATTTAAGTGTAATCATGGTTCAAAATAAACCGACAAAATAAACCAACTCATGCATCAATGACAATGTCACGAAGATTGAATTACCACCTAGTAATATTACACATTCCAAGTATTCGGTGTATCGGGGTGTGTCTAAGCATTTAACCCCTCTACCCTTTTTGAATACATGAAGATAATATACACATAAGTTGAAACAACTCCAAAAGTCAAATACGACACTAATTATCCGGCCTTGTGTCCATATCCATTTACTTACGATTTTCCAAGAAAAAAAAAAGCAACGAGGAGAAAGAAGTTTACGCTAAGCGGAGCATAATGGGAGCACTATTTTGGGAGAGGATAAGAGTGCGAAACTCTTTTCGAGCTGCCTCTATTTGCTCCAAGTAGTCTAAATCTACATTTGGCATATTTGTGTTTGCCATCTTCGTCTTAACGTACTCTTTAATTGCACAATTTACTCAATGCGCCAACGATCCTTTTATAACAATTTTGCAATGCACTTGGGATTTTAAATTGATGATTTTATGAATTTCCCGAAACACCCTTGTCACAAATTCCTCAATCCATGTCACACCAACCACAGTTAGTCACTCTTTAGACGGAGTTATTCGTCTTAATATTAAACGCTTAGTTTATCTCGGTATATAAGACAAATTTTTTGCTTTTTCTTTATCCGTTTTGTTTCTTGTTTTATTCATAGTGTTTTAACTCGTCCTAAATGTAAAACGGATACACCGGTCTTAGGTAAACAATTATCTGGTCCTCCTTAAAGTCGTTGAAATAATTTTTTGGAATTATTTGAAATTGAAGTCCAACGGGTCCGGTCTTTTTTAATGTGAATATGTGATACTCCACGGGTATCTATATATTTATTTTTTATTTGGGTATTAAGTTGTTTAGATTATGCAAACAAGGAAAAATTTATACTCGTAACTTGTATCACTTAACGAATAAAAATTGTCAAACTACGTATAAAATTTTCTCATATGTTAATGAATGATAAAAACTTTTGAGAATTTGCAATATATTAAATTTGTATGAGTCTGGTCTTATCAAGGAGGTTAGAGTGTTACTACATAAATTCGAGGAGATTCATCTAAAAACTAATTGACAACAGAAGAAATAACTCCTTAATTTATAAATTAGACAATGCTCTCTTACAATGTGAAAGTTGTACGTTTGATATTTCACACAATCACGTATTCACGTAGAAACACTACTATTTGATCTTTCAATTAGTCTTGCTTGTGACGGATCTATCTGTCACAAATTTGTGACGAGTTTGTCACAAGTTTGCAAGTGGAAAGACAAGTGGAAAATCAATGGTTTCTCAATTGCCCTCTCACTTACAAGCTTGTGAGAGGGATCCGCCCGTTACAAGTTTGTGACGGATAGCGACTGTCACAAATAAGAACTTGTGTTGATCTTTAGTATGCTAAAAGAAACGTGAATAGGAAATATATAACTAAACTACTATGAATGCATCAAGTTTTTAAGTTTTATTTCTAAAACATTTAGAACTTTTGATTATTTTGTAAGTTTTGCTAAATGAAAAGCTATAAACACATAGAAAAGAAAACAAAGTCATATAAGAGAGAAAAAATATTATAGTTAATTTTGGGTGAAATATATTGTACGGAGTATAATATAGCATAGTTATTACTATACCACCATTAAGGCTCTGTTTGGCATAGCTAGAAGCTAGCTAACTTATTTGACCAAAGTATTGAAGTAACTTATTTTAACTAAAATTCCAGTTATTTTATTTTTTTGGTATTTTGACAAATACATTATTTACCAGATATGGTATCTGAAATGAAAAGTTCTAGAGGGTAGAAATTGCAAAATAGACTACCTGTTTTATTCATTTACATTTTTAAACAAGTAATGGATGATCATGTTTTACTTAAGAAAGCAGACATGTTGTACTTGTTTTCGAACATGGACAGGTTGATCGATAATAGACAGGCATTGAATCCTTACAAAAAACCAATGCGTCTAAACATGGCCAAATGACCTCGATGCGCTTAATTTTCTAAACTCTTGGCAAAGATGATAAAAAAAAATTAAACGGACCAATGCAATGTTTCCCATGCAAAAAATAGAATTGGTACACAAAAGTTGAAAATATAGGAAGTAATTTCATATTTCCACTAGAGTATCTAGTGCCTATTGTTCCAACGATTGATGCCCTAATTATCATATTTAATTGCCAATTTGTTACTTTCTCACGTCGTCCGGCTAACCAAATTTGAACAAATTTTCTAAATGGCTGCTTTTATTACTAATCGGTCATATTAGAATTTCACGGTCGTAGTAATTTTCTATGACTATTTACAACTAGTTACTATATAATATGCTATTAAGATTAATTCTAACTATTATTAAAGTTTAATGTAATACTAAACTCACGTAATCAAGGTTGATCGAGATTTGATGAATGGAAATGTGGTCCTAGAATTTCTATTTCAGCATATATTATATGTCTAGCCGGCTAGCCGCCTCTCTTACCACTCTCGATCGATAAATAAATAAACAAAAATTTACTTTTCTTAATAAGGGCTTAGCATTTATCAATTAGATGCTTCATGGCGATATGCACCAAATTCCTATTCCTATTTACTAAAAAAATAAACAAAGCTTCAAATTTTCCCACCTAAATATATTTTCTATAATCAAGCTCAGTATTTTCAGCATATACTATAGATATATGGTGGGTTATATATGGGTATAATCTTTTAAATTTAAAATATTTCTAATATTATGTAGGGATTTTTGGTAGGAACCACACACACAATAATAAATATACAAATCGAAAAAATAACATGGACACGATATTTACGAGGTTCACCAAATTGGCTACGTCGTCCTCACTATAGTTGCACCAGAAATTTTATTGATCACTCAATTGGTATTGGGGTGGCTTGAAACCGAGTTCCTTGAAAATTTCACTCAAGTTTTAAACACAATACTCCATCCTTAGCTTTCGGGTTACAAATAAAGAGGGAGTTGTTATTTCCGACTCCAAAAATTACTAAATCCTACACTTTTTTCCGCCTCTTTAATTTCCGACTTTACCCCACATTTTTACACAGAAAACCATAGAGAGAAAAAATGATAAAGAGGCGAGACCATGTAACAACTAACAACCGCCCTCCCACCAAGCCACTAGCCGCCGACGACGGCAAGAGAAGTAAGGGTTCCGATCGCCGATGACGGGGAAGAGAGAATTATGCATTCATATCATTCTTATCATGCATACACGGCGAGGCTGTGTGTTGGTCAACAGAGAAGAAGCATTGGGTCGACGACGAGGTTGTGTGTGTTGGTCAACGGCGACGGCGAGGCTGTGTGCGAACATTTGGATCGACGGTGGCGAGGGTGGAAATAATGGTCGACGGCGGGTCGATTGGTTGGTCGGGGCTAGGGCTTGGGTGATCGGGGTTGGTGAAGGGGTAGGTGGCAGGTGTGTCGGTGGTGGCCGACTTGTAGGTTTGGGGGATTTTTTTTTAATTAATTATTAAATCTCATTTTATTATTATTATATTTATTACTATAAGATGGAGGGTATATGTAACACCCGGAAATGTACCCTATTTTTCTAGTAGAAATATTTTACGAATACCTTTCAGCAAATTTAAGTTTTAATTTAGAATTTTATGTTCCGAGTCGAATTTAGAATTTCCGAGTTCGTATTTGGAATTTCCGCGAGATTCCATGAGAATCTCGTCTTAAGGCGAGTTTGACTTTCCTTGACTTTTTCCTTAATCATACTCTAACTCCCTTAACCTATTTCTTACTCAAACACAAACACACACACACACACACACATTTCTTCCTCTTTAAGAAAACTCAAACCCTTGCCTCCCTCTTGATTTTCGATCTTTGAATCATCGTAACTCCTTCGTTTCTCGATAGAATTCACGTAAGTTCGTCTCATTCTTCTCCCCTTACCTTCCTCTATTCGTATTGATATTAAAATCATCGTCTTTCTCGCTTTTCAATCTTTCCGTCTTTCTCAAGATGAATTTTATTCATCTTTTATGATCTATATGTAGGTGGTGACCTCCAAGATCCCGAAAAAGACTATTACCTTATTGAAGAGGAGCTCGACGATTAGTAAAGACGCTTAAAGGTAACGGTGAAGGGTTACTCGGTATCATTTACGTGTTTTACATGCTTTATATGCTAGAAATCGTATTAGAATACGATTAGGAAGCCTAGAATTCATAGTACGGATGATGATTGTTGTTATTTAATGAATGTTGATGATGAATATTGATTGTTGATATTTATTAGAAGTGAATTATGAGAATTGGAATTGTTTGGATGTTGTTGTGTGTTCACGGGTGAAGGGGTGTTCCCAGCCGGTCGACCGGCCGTCGGTCTGACCACCGGCTGAGAACACTCCAGTAACATTTTTGGAAAATTGAAATTTGTATGATGGGGTGTTCCTGGCCGGCCCACCGGCTGCCGGTCCATCAACCGGCCTGGAGCACATTTCTCTGTTTTCTATGATTTTTGGATTTTTGCCTGTGTTCTGAGCCGGCCCACCGGCCGCCTCCCTCCTGACCGGCCTGGAACACGGCTGTGTTGTTTTCCTTTGACTTCTAAAACTCGTAATTTATAATAGTTCGCATGATCCGTTTATCGTATAATTTTACGTAGTGACTTATAATATTCATGTTTTGGATATATGATATTTTATTCGCTTTTATCACATGTTTCGTGACGGTTTTCGATTATGTTCCACTTGAGTAGGGGTTTTTACAAATGTTACGGTTTTGAGACTGTTTTGTCTGTGCTTTGTATCTCATTCCATTGGCTACCTTACCGTTAGTAAGGCGGGATGTCGGAACGGAGAGGTATCCTACTTCTTAATTGCATGTGTTAGTGGGCATACGACGACGTTGTTGGGAGGCGAACGCATTGGGTTGATCGACCCGGCCGTCAAATGTTGTGTACTTGCGAGGTGGTGTTATTTGCATGTAGCGTACCGCTTGTTATGAGGCTTGAGCTCTTTTCCGCCTCTTTCGTGAATTGATCTACCGAATTTGGGTTACTCGGCGTTTTCTTTGTAAGACCGAGTCTTGGATGCGAAACGTTATCGCATGTCGAATCGGAAAATGTGATTCCGAGAATCTGGCCAGGTGTAGACTAGGACCGTATTATTATCGTCGTGCTACCAGGAGGAAATTAGTCTACATATACGAAATGTAGCATCGTGTATGAGTTCAGGGAAATGTTTATCCAGTGGATGCCTGTTCATCATACTTGCAATGTACACGGTGCTAGTGCGTTTCATTTACCGTGAGAGATGGGTATGGTGTCGTCTTTGAATGCGTATGCGTGTATCATGATATTGTTCATGGTCATTTGTATGATTGGGGACACGTCAATGTCTGGGTCGGGATGGATGATAATATGTTGGATTTATTGTGATCATCGCATGACTTGACTTGGTTTGTCTGTCGAGTCTCAATCTTATCAATCTTATACCGCTAACGGTGAGATGCAAGCCCTAGTGAGCGTATTCGGTTGCCTAAGAGTGTCTTTCCCGAGTCTTTGCATAACATGATGGATTCGGAATTGTATTCCATATGCTCTTATCATTGTTTATCGAATTGCCTATTTATTCTTATCGTATCTCACATGTATATTCATATATGCATGATTTTACTTTTGTATTTCCTTCTATGTACGTTTAATGTGATATGGCTGGGAGAACCCGGAGTTACTCACCACTGATTGTGGCGTTCATGTTTTTCATGGATGAACAGGTTGCTTGCATGGATGGCTTTTTGCTTGATATTTTGGGTTCGGGTGTGAGCTAGCGGGTTTTTCAGGTACCTGGAAGTTTCAACTCTTAGACGATTTTAGCTAGTTTGCTAAACACTTGTTCTTTGCTAACTTTGAAGAGACCCGTCTCTTTGTTTGGTATTTCCGTACTTAGTTTTGTAATATTTGACACCTCCTCGTTTATTTAACTTGCGTATAAAAAGTTTTAAAAAAATACCTATTTCCGCAATATAATTCACATGCTTTTATGTTTTATATTTCCGCATTCGCGAGGGTTGTCACAGTATATATGGAAAAAAATTGTCAAGTGTGTAGGATTAAGTAAAATCGTGTGCGGGATTTAGCAACTGCGTAAAATTTTAACGGAGTTTATTTTCGCAGTACAAATTTTACTCACTTTAGTACTTTTTACACCGTTCTTTCCATTTAACTACCCTCACTAAAATAAGAAAACAAACCTAATTCTCTCCAAATGCAACCATGCCCCCTCTCAAATCTATCAGATTATGAAACCTAAATTGAATGAAGAGCGCATGTATAATTCATAAATTACCATCTATCAATCAAATTAGTTGTTTTTTGTTTCTTTATAATTAAGAATCTGGTTATTCAATTAAGGTTTGAGATAAGTTAGATTTTTTTATTAGTTGTTCAATGTTGGTCGGAGGGCAACACGAGGAGCGGCGGTGGTGATAAGGGTAAAGTCGCGTCTCCTTAATCAAAGTAAAACCTAATTCACTACTAACTAATAGTCAGCGGTAAGCAAGGTATCGAATCCACAGGGAGGCGGTAGTATTCTAATCTGTTAAACTAGGTTTGTCTCTTAAGTAACAATTTCGGGGTTTGAGATTGAGTTCCTAGAATTAAACAAGCAATCAACAATAAACAACACATAAATAAATATATCAACAACCATAATAAATAACAACTAAATAATAAAGCAATAGGCCAAAGACTAATAAGGTTGAAAAAACAATGAGAAGTAAAAGTCGAGGGTCTCAGGTTCACTAGGATTATGTTCAGGGATGGGAGTAAATAAGTAGTAATCAATTATCAGATAAAGTTATCTAAGGTCCAAGAGCGGTCGATTCAATTATTGCCTTTAGATCTACATATTGAACATGCGATCGCTATTTGGCATATAAAGGAGGTTCTATTCAAATGATCTAGCCTATCTTAGTCTTAACCCGGTCGGTGTCAATCCTAATTCTCGAGACTAGTTAATTAATCCTGGCCAGTAATCAAACAACTAGAATTAAAACGATAATCAAACGATAACTATGCAATTGCAATTCAATTAATTAATCTACCCCTTCTAACAATCCTAGATCCCCTTTCAACCCTAGAAATGAATTTAGCTACTCATAATAATATAAACAACAACAATAATAATTAAAGTAAACATGATTAACAACAATGAAAGGAATAACAAAGAATAATTAAAGAACAAGAAGGTAATTAAATAAATAACTAAGAAAGATTGAAGAATACCGATTACAAGCTTGAACTAAAGACAATAATCTTGATAAATAAAATCCAGAGGCAAGCAAACTAAATTAGGTTTTCTAATTTAAAGCAATAAAGCATTGAAAAGCATTAGAAAGTATGAAAAACAAGCTTTCCTTTTATAATACAAAAATCTAATTAATTAGGTTAAAGTTTAGGAAAATATGAAAAAGTCGCCGAAATATTGGGTTGCTCGATCGAGCAAGGGTATTTGCTAGATCGAGCAACCTTCAGCCCGACTCGATCGAGCAAGGCACTATGCTCGATCGAGCAGCCTTCAAAATGGCTTGTTTCTTCGTTTTTCTTCATTTATTTTCCACCGTTCTCGATTCCCGTGCCTAACCTTCTACGATCCGGCTCCGCCATGCTCCATATCAACTCTAAAAGCTCCAAATGCATCCAATCTGCATTAAAACATAACAAAAGCGGCAGAATCGATATTCTAGCTAAAGTAGCATAGAATAAGCAAGGAAAGACGGTAAATCAAGTTATTTGCAACTAAGGGAAGCATAAAATATGTGTATGAATAATGATCATCAAACTCCCCCAAACCAATCCTTTGCTTGTCCCTAAGCAAAGCACTCAACACTATACAAGGACAAACATACAAATGGTGAATGAAAACTCAAAGCTAATGTTAATGCACATACAAATCCCAAGCTATCCAAATATATAACAAAGTAATGACTAAGTTGTACCAATAAAACAAATTCAAAGGTACGGGAAAGTAGAAAACGCAGCTCATAATCCAAGATTTTACATGATACCGTAGTATAGACAAAAACCAAATACCTTTCAATCTTGCAAGGCTCAAATTGTCGGATTCTCGCGGATTCACTCATTCACTCATAAGTTTATGTAAAGGTGAGTTTTGTGAAGATAGAAAGAAATAGAAACACTCACTCAACTTATGAAACATGCATGCATTCTAATGTGATAGTAATTTCCCCAACTAATACGCATTCGCTATAAAGTACGTGAATCAGGACAAAAAGGAAAGCTAATGGGTGAAGGTATAGAAATGGATTGTGCCAAGGCACGTATGGAAATGTGGGGCTAAGACCGGTAGTCGCAGCGACACGTACCAAAACAAATCTACAAGACTAGCACAAACCAACACCAACTAGAGAAATCATCTTAAACTTTAACAACGCAAGAGAGAGATCGAAATTGCTCTCTAAATATGCATTAGACTCTAGCATAATCCCTTTCATTATCCCTTGAACAATTCAATGAAGAAACATATATTTCTTATTCTCTTTTTTTTCTCATCTTTTTCATTCTTTTTGTTCTTTTCAAATCTTTTTTTTTCTTTTTTTTTTCTTTTTGCTTCACAACTTTTCTCAACAAAGGGAATAAATGACACAATTGCCAACATACTTGCTACACCCAATGATATTCTTTTTGAAATCCCGACCCAACCATAGTAGACAAGTAGATAAGAAAAACATGCAACTGCGACTGTCCCGATAAGGTAGGCAAGTTCTAGGAATGTAGCTATTAGATAGGCTATGAAACAGGCTACAAAGGCTCAAATGGGCTAAACATAGAGAACTTAATAATAAGGATATAAAATCAAGTCTTTTTGGCTATGTGAGGCTTATTTGAACAAAAAGAATCACCTTTCCTCATGCACTTTTCAAACGAACGCGTATAGTATCAAGAAACGAATGTCACACTTATGCAATTTGATGTTACACATTCCACAAGGAGTACCACACTCAAGCCTAAAAAACACTGAGACCAGTTTATTGATGTTCCTGGCCTAGGAAGCTCTAAAGACCTCAGAAATTTAAGTGGTTTACCAACAAAAATTGCCGAATCTAATTAGCATAAGGTATGTCAAAAACGGTCAAGACTTGTACTATGAGCTTTGTTTTCAAAAATAGCAAGTCAAAACAATGTACATGGATAACTTATTTGGGATTCAAATGCAGAAACAATGCAAATTATCATCATTGTAATTCAATTCACCAAGACTCGACCTAATAAAATAAAAACATGTTTTTGGATTTTGTAAATTTTTCAATTTTTATGATTTTTTTTTCTTTTTTTTCTTTCACATAACATAAATAAAGACTCTCCCCCAAACCTAAATGTCACAGTGTCCTCAGTGTGACGCTAACAACACAGCAATCACATATCAACCAACAGCAGCAACCTAAAGGACACAACTAACAAAGGGGAATGGGAGATAACTGAAAGAAAATACAATAGAAGAAAGTACAAGGATAGATAGTACCAGCTGTATAGAATAATAGCCTCCCCCAACCCAGCTGCAAAATAGGGGAGTAGTGACCAGCTGTCACTACTGCTCATCAGTCGGGTTCAAGTTCAGGTGTCGTTACCTTGGTAACCTTAGGGGGTTTACCCAAGCTATACACCTTTTGTAACTTGCATTCCTCTCCTGTCAGCAGTTTTTTCATCTCAACTATTGGCTTACTCCGTGAGCTTCCAGCTGTGCTGGAAATTAAGGCGATCTCCAGAGGATCCCTATCCAAACGCAAAGGGAGGCAATCATCAATAGTTAAATCCACAATATCAACCCTATAACATGTCTCTTCTAGTAGGGGGTGTTTCATTGCCTTATCTAGGTTGAAAGTGATAGTGTCATCCCCTACTGTTAGTGTAAGTCTCTCATTCTTTACATCTATAACCGCCCCCACAGTATAGAGGAATGGTCGTCCCAAGATGATAGGAATTTGGGTGTCCTCGGCCATATCTAAGACAACAAAGTCAACTGGTATGAAAAACTTCCCTACTCTAACCGGTACGTCTTCTAAAATCCCCAAAGGGTGTTTAATAGAACGGTCGGCCATTTGTAAGGTCATGTTTGTAACAGTAAGGTGACCCATATTTAACTTTTTGCATATAGAATATGGCATAACACTAACACTAGCCCCTAAGTCACAAAGGGCTTTATCTATAGCTAAGCAACCTATATTACAAGGAATAGAAAAACTCCCTGGATCCTTTAGCTTAGGTGGTGATCTGGATTGCAACACAGCACTGCATTCCTCAGTAAATGCAACCGTCTCCACTTTATTAAAGGACCGCTTCCTTGTCAATATATCCTTTAGAAACTTTGCATAGGCCGGCACTTGAGTAATCAACTCGGTAAATGGTACACTCACTTGTAAATTCTTCACTACCTCCATAAACCTCCCAAACTGTTTATCGAGCTTTGATTTATGTAGGCGTTGAGGAAATGGAAGTTTAATTACAATGGGCTCGGTTTCTTTGGCTTTGGAAGATGAATTAGAAGGCTTTTCATCCTGATCAGGGGTTGCTCGATCGAGCAGACTCGATCGAGTTTTGCTGTACTGTAACTTTCAGAAACTTCCCGAGAAGAATTTGGGCAAATTTTCTGGGTTGCTCGATCGAGCAAGGGGTTCCTGCTCGATCGAGCAACCTTGTTTTCAGCCTCTTTTTCGCCTTTTTTCGAACTTTGATCAGCAACTTCCAAGCTTTCATTGGTTTCATCCCTTATCATTTCAGGGCCTTTGTAATGGGTTCCACTGCTCAAAGTGATGGCATTGAATTGTTCATGTGGAGGGTGTCCTTGAGGAGGAAGATTACCTTGTTGTTTATGTGGATTTTGAATTGCCAATTGGGTAATTTGAGTGTCAACCATCTTATTATGAGCTATCAACTGTGAGATCTGATGTGACAACCCTCGCGAATGCGGAAAGATAAAACATACAAGCATGTGAATTATATAGCGGAAATAGGTAGTTTTAAAAACTTTTATACATGCAAGTTAAATAAAACGAGGAGTGTCAAAATATTACAACTAAGTGCGGAAAATAACAAAGAGACGGAGTCTCTCAAAATGTTAACAAAGATCAAGTGTTTAGCAAATAAGCTAAAATCGTCTAGAGGTAAATCTTCCAAGGACAACGCCCGCTAGCTCACACCCGAACCCCAAAATATCATATCCAAAAAGTCAATCCATGCAAGCAACCTGTTCATTCATGAAAAACATGAACGCCACAGTCAGGGGGGAGTAACTCCGGGTTCTCCCAGCCATATCACATCAAACGTACATATAAGGAAACACAAAAGTAAAATCATGCATATATAGATATACATGTGAGATACAATAAGAATAGATAGGCAATATGAGATATAATGATAAGATCATATAGAAATCAAATCCGAACCATCATGCTATTCAAGGACTCGGGAAGGACACTCTTAGGCAATCGAATACGCTCACTAGGGCTTGCATCTCACCGTTAGCGGTATAAGATTAATAAGATTGAGACTCGACAGACAATACCAGTCAAGTCATGCGATGATCACCTAATATCCAACATATTATCATCCATTCACGAACCAAGACATGACGGTGTCAGTCATGCAATGACCATGAATACAATCATGAAATCACGCATTCAAAGACAACGACACAAAGACGACAACTCTCATGGTAAATGAAACGCACTAGCATCGTGTACATGGCAAGTATGATTAAAAGGCATCCACGGAATAAAGCATTTCCCGGAACGCATACACGATAAAGCATTTCGCGTATGTAGACTAATTTCCTCATGGTAGGACGACGATAATAATACGTTCCTAGTCTAAATCTGGCCAGACTCTCGGAATAAAGCATGTTCCGATTCGACATGCGATAAAGCATTTCGCATCCAAGACTCGGTCTTACAAAAATAAATGCCGAGTACCTCAAATTCGGTAGATCAATTCACGAAAAAGGCGGAAAAACAGCTCAAGCCTCATAACAAGCGGTACGCTACATGAAATAACACCACCTCGCAAGTACACAACATTTGACGGCCGGGTCGATCAACGCATAGCGTTCAACTCCCAACAACGTCGTCGTATGCCCACTACACATGCAATTAAGCAGTAGGATACCTCTCCGTTCCGACATTCCAGCCTTACGAACGGGAAGGTAGCCAGGGGAATGAGAGTACAAAGCACAAGACAAAATAGTGCTCAAACCGTCACATTTGTAAAAACTGACTCAAAGTGGGAACATACCAAAAACCGTCACAAAACATGAGAATAAGGAATCATATAAGTTCAAATATGATAAACATGAGTCAACACATGATACATAAGCATTAGAACAAGTTTATGAAGCATAATGAATAAAAACATAGATCCCTCTCCAAAACAACAAGTTTGGAAACTAACTAAAACAAGGGTTCACTTCAAAGGCTCATAACTAGAGTTCTACATATGTGAATGCATAAATTCCAAGTGGAGGTGATAGCTTATCCTCTTACGGTTCCAACGAATGGTCACAAGCCCAAAACAAGCAAGTAACGAAGGAGATATGAGCATTCTACCAAAAAGGGTCGGTGCTGTGAATTTACACGAGTCCACCCGAGAACCAACAACACCTTCCTATCATTTCCCATTTTACAAGTACAAGTGATCTTACAAAATAGATGGGGTATTTTCGAAATAGATGGGGTATTTTCGAATTAGATGGGGTATTTTCGAACTAGATGGGGTATTTTCGAATTAGATGGGGTATTTTCGAAATAGATGGGGTATTTTCCTAATCGATCTAGCAACTAGCTAAACAATCAATATTCATCATCAACAATCATCAACTAACAACAATCATCCTCAAAATCATAATTTCTAAGCTTTCTAATTGTATTCCAAAAACGAATTCTAACATGGAAATCATGTAAAACACGTAAATGATATCGAGTAACCCTTCACCGTTACCTTTACGCGTCTTTAAACGGTTATTAAGCTTTCCTAGTAGTCTCCACCTACAATTAGGCAATATAAGATGAATATACTTCACCTTGAGAAAGACGGATAATTTAAAAAGCGAGAAAGACGGAAATTTTATTACCAATACGGATAGAGGAAGCTAAGAGGGGAAGAATAAGACGAACTTACGTGAATTCCGTCAAAGAACGAAGGAGCTACGATGATTTTAAGATCGAAAAAGCTATGGAGGCTAGGTTTTTGGTTTCTTAAGGATGAAGAAATGTTGGTGTTTGTGTGAATGAAGAAATAGGTTTAAGGGAATTAGAGTATAAGTAAGGAAAAGTCAATCAAAAAGTCAAACTCGCCTTAAGACGGCTTTTTCATGGAATCTCGCAGAAATTCCAAATACGAACTCGGAAATTCAAAATTCGACTCGGAACTTAAAATTATAAATTAAAACTTAAAATCGCTGACACGATTTCGTAAAATATTTCTATTAGAAAAATAGGGTACATTTCCGGGTGTTACAATAGACATGTTTAGTTGGTTTTGACAATAATTTTAGACTCTCTATGTGGCGATAATAACGACGTTATTTGACAATCTAAGAAATGAAATTACAATTATAACAACATGAAAATGAATCTAAATGATATGAATAGAAAATAACAATCAAATGGAAAACAATAAAGGATAATAAACAAAGGATAAATTAGGAATACCTAGGTGACGATCAACAACGAAAGTGATAACGATAATAGAAATCCCTTGCATAGAATAATCGTTCCTTGAATTACAGTACATGTACCCAAAAAAGTAGACTACAAAGATTGAAATTCTTATTGATCTAAGCTAATGTTTTGATGTGAAATGGACAGAAATAAACTAAGAACTAAAAACAAAAGAAGAAAATGATCTAAACTAGAAAGACTAAAACTAAAGAGAAAAGAAAAGATTATTCTAAAGAGGATTTGTAAGAAGATTGTTGTATGGATGATTGTGTGTTGAGAAGAGAGGCTGGAGCATCTATATATAGCATTAGGGTTTCGTGGAGAAGGGGTCGAGCATTGAACACATAAGACAAAAATAGGAAGTTGAAGCATCATGCTCGGATCAGCAGGGATACCCGATCGGGTACACACTTACCCGATCAGGTAAGTTGTCATCTGGAAGCTTTTGACTAACGTTTCATCTTCCTTTGCTTTGACTTGACTTTCATCATCCCCCTTGACCTCTTCAATCAGGTTTGTTGATAGGGTTTGATGTAAAGCGATAAATTCTTTCGCCCAATTGATTGATCTTCCGACAACTACGAAACTGTCTTTGCTCCTTCTCTCTTTTGAGTTAGTGAACCTTCTTGAAATGCCTTTGACATGGTCAAGCTTGCTTCTTCAAATCGTCGGGTTCTAGGCAAATGCTCGGAAATATAGAAAAAGGGCGTAGAAACGTCACTTTCCCTACAAAACAGGTTATAACACAGGAATTCGCCTAGAAGACGATATTAGCTCATAAAATGGCTTAACAAAGCACAAATGACATACAAAACCGAGCTAAAATGGGGGTTAAAATCATACAAATATTCACTTATCAATATCATTGCATGACTCGACCGAGTGGGGCAGAGTAATCGACCGAGTAAAGGTTACTCGACCGAGCATCTGACACTCGATCGAGTGTGGGAAGTTTATGTGGTATTTTGATGCTGAGAAATAGTGACTCGACCGAGCTGCTGTTTCGAGGGGTTCTAGGGTTTATTGGGTCAAAATCGGATCGCAAATCGGGCTCAAATTGACTTCAAAACAAACATAAAAGATCGTCGCAAACTGAGTTTATAAACATCGTTTTAAAACAATAATGAGACGGTAAATTCAAATAATTCGAATTCGACTTTTCAAGTCGGGTTTAAACAAACGCTTATTTTATTTTCAATAAAGAAAGACTCGGTTTCTAAAACGGGTTAAAAATGAATCTTTTTTAATCGGAAATATATTTTAAATTTCATTTAAAATATGAATTGACGACGACGCTCGTTTTACATCGTAAATCGAAATCAAATAATGACAAGGTCATATACGAAATATATGTTGTCCTATCATCATCGGGTGTTTGGCGAGATTTTTATAAATGCCTGTATCGACGGATACGGGTATCTACACAAACCCAATCTTGTGACTTAAGCACCTCTACTAGTAGCTGACTTTTACTTAATATACCTTACCATGAATCGACCTCGACTTACTTGTTATGCTAAGTTGATAATATAAATGTGTTTGATGGCGTAGAACCACATGACCACGATGGACATATGCATTTGTCGAACATATATGTAATACCCGCTTCTTTTGGACTTTTTGGAGTCACTCGGTCAAGCACTCGGACGAGTAGTGGCACGTAGTCGAGCGGGTCGAGTCACTCCACCGGGTGGGTCCGCGTCAAAAGCCGTGTTATTTAAATTAAACCGGGTTTGAGGGATCATTTTTTATTTCTTACTTCTGCCTTCCATACTCTCTTGGAAGCCTAGGTTGGTATTTTCCATCATTTTTCACTTATCCCTTCATTTCTAGTCTTACGTGATGCATGATTCGGGAAGTAGGCGAGACGCGTAAAGGTAAACTCGAGTTGCTATTAGGATTCGATTATTCCTTTTCGTGGTAAGTCCTGATGTGTATTCTTTTGAATAAAAAAATAATATTAACTAGTGTGAATGGTATGTAATAGTTTATAATTGAATGATAGAGGTGATGGAATTGATGTATAATGTGATTATTTTCAAGATGCAATTATGTGTGGCTACTAGAAGTAAGTTTTTCCTACTAGGATTCATTTACATGATTGATTGTGTGTTTATGATAAGATTTTGATAATGTTGATTGTTGTTGCTGAGATGTTGGTCTGGTGATGGTGGTGGTGGTGGTGGTGGTAGAGGAGCAATCACAAGAGACTTTACGGCTCGAGATCGCTTCTTGTAGCTCCCGTCACAGAGGAGTATGTGCACATTAGTGGTCTGAGTTTATTGTGGGTCGATGCGGTGGTGCCTTATGTCTAAAGGTGCGCCTTAAACACGGTGGTTGTTAGTGTGTAGGCGGTGTGCTTGTTGATGGCACCGTGGTATGGTAACGGTGTGCTTGTTGATGGCATCGTGATGTGACAATTGTTGTATTGTATGCATATGGTTGATTGTGTGAATTTTTGTGAATTTTTGTCGACCTTTTATTTGTCTTCAAATTGGCTGTGATTCATTCTATATTTCCGGCAAAATTGCTAGGGGATTTGGGGACGACGACGAGAGTACTCACCGGTTGATCGAGTTTTAGCCTTGCGGCGTTTATTTTATGTGTCATATTTAGATTTGTGACTTTATGTAGTGTAAATGTATTTTCATTTATCATTAAACAAAATATTTAACTTGTCCGTTGATCGACGATTTGATATGTACTATCTCGAATAAACGAAATGGTAACGCCCCTTCCTACTTTGGAAAGTCATGCTAAAGGCTCCCGAATAAGTGAGAGTCTTACAATATACTTCGCATGTATTAATAATATTAAGAACTGGTCTTGTTTATAAATTTGTAAACTAACATATATCACACTTTTAATAAAAAAAAGTGTGACGTCATTGTCTTTTACGGCTTTTCTTTGCGTGATTATTGACAATTTTGAGTTTAAAAATTTATATAGTAAGATTTACTTGACTAACTAGATATTTGGAAAGCGATTAGTAATTATAATAAACGAAGGACCCTCATTTAACCAGTTTGAGAATGTTAAAGCGGTTTGGAGAGGAATAAAGATTAGAGGAGTGGTCAAAAGATCATTTAGCCTTGTTTGGATA
Organism: Heliosperma pusillum; assembly: GCA_022085475.1. Lineage (NCBI taxonomy): Eukaryota > Viridiplantae > Streptophyta > Magnoliopsida > Caryophyllales > Caryophyllaceae > Heliosperma > Heliosperma pusillum. The sequence goes on along the minus strand of JAIUZE010046068.1, from coordinate 5,336 downwards.
CAAAAAAAAAAGAGGGATACAAAGAGAGGGGGGAAGGACAGAATGGAAAGAGACAATATGGTAGAGGATGAAGAATGGGGAAGGTAATTTTCTGTTTGTTGGAAGGAAAATAATTTGACTTAAAGAACATAATGGAGTGATATAAATCATATAATATCCCTCCACACCAAATCTCTCAACCCTCTCACCCCCTCCCTTATTTTTCACTATAAATTTCCCGGTCCAAAAACAACCTTAAATTTGAATACACTTCAATTTGATATCCAACCACTCTTGTTTATCGGTTCACCCCGCTCCTAGTTCGGTGTGAGTTCTCCATATTAAATTAGGTGAGATTATTCCGGTTGAGTTATTATTGAGTCGTATGTAAATAATAGAATATCTATTCTAAATATTTAGGGTTAAATCGATTTATAATATTTTGAATTGTAGCTGTTAGATTACAAATTAAACAACCACCTTATGTAGTGAGAGAACGTTGAAAGTAAACTAGTAGCCATCCCGCGCGAAAGCGCGACTTTTTTGAGAAAATTATTAGAGAATTTGACAATAGTGATATTTTTTGTTTTTGAAAATGGTAGAGAATTTGCTTTGTCTATGTAAAATCTAAACAATAGTTTATGAAAAAATTGTGATCATAATTACAATTAGTAATTATGGTATATAATTAAATATAAGGTAAATATTTTATACGACTAAATAAGATAGTGAGATTGATTAACTAGAAGACAAATATTTTATAGTAGTGTGTCACTTAGACATGAAAACTAAGCGAGAAAATTTGGAGATATGTTAATCTTTTAGTAAATAGATGATGAACTTTTTTTATTTAAAGCCAATTGCTTTAGATTATTTTCGTTTAATTACATACGGGTTTGAGTTTTGTTAGGGTATCCCAATTTTTCAATATTGGCTCGATTGAGACATCAAGTATTCAAGGTCCAGGTGTAGTGTAAACTACTCACTTCAAAACTCCACTCGAATAATAATTTCAATATTTGATATTCAGTTGGATTCAAGTTTGTTTTATCAACTCTAGTTAGGTAATACGCAACATCAAAATACGAATACTAAACAATGGATTTTTATTCACTCCTTAGTTTAAAATAATCCACTTTTGATTAAGGGCACTTTTAATCCAATGGAGAAAATTACCTTCTTACCCTAACCATGAGGTTGGGGGTTTGATTCTTACCCACGATATAATACGCTCATTTGAAAAAAAGAAATAAAAATACATAGTGGTTTATACTTGTTTCAATCTACTATATACTAAAGCATAAACATTTCAGTGTTTCTGATTGGCTGCATAAATTCAATAAAAACAAAGGGTTCGCGGGCCCCACGTCAAAAGCAAAAGATTAATTACTCCCTCTCCTCACTTTTGACACTTCGATTTATTTACTCTATCTCCTCACTCTTAACATTTCTGATTTAAATTATTTACATATTTACAAATTCCATAATTTTATGATGTTATAAGCATATTATCATTAATAAAAAATAAAAATAAAAATTTAAAGCTACCAATTTCATTCAAGTCCAAATAATACAATTAATAATTAAAATTACAATACTCTTGCAACTAAATAAAAAATCTCTCAGACGGAACTATAACCGCTCATCATCGAGATTCGATGAAGACTCGGTAACGATAACTAAATGTCACCATACCACATGTAGTGTTGGCAACAATATAGTTAGCTGCCAAGAGTCGAAACTACGCAAATTCATACTATCGTAGAACCAAAAAAAAAATCTCAGAATGGTATTACAAACCATTCATCATCAATATACATTGTTGATTGCTGAATATACCTGTAACAAGGCAATCACCAATTAATAATCAAAAATAAAAAAATTAAACCTAAAAAGAGTAGATCATTAATAATCAAAATAAAAAATTAATAATCAAAATCTACTTTATATAAAAGTAGAAACATTTATTACTCTTGAAATTTACGAAAAAGAAAATTTAGGAAAAAGAAAATTTTTTTAACCCACTATCTAAACACAATTTATTACTCTCTTTCTTACTCTTACTCTCTCTCCTATTTTTCATTTTAATTATTATAAATGAACTTTATATTATATGATGATGATTTATACTATATGATGATAATGATATTATCTAATAATGGATTGTGAAAGCTTCAAAACATAAATATATTTTCATATAAGTATACACTCCTCTATCAAAAAGATTGTAGGGCAAAAAGTCGAAAATAAATACCTATATAATACATAAATTAGAAAATAAAAAATTTTAAACAATAAATTATGGGTCTACCCTCACGTATATTATTTGAACCATAAAAATAATCTTTATCTGTATGGTAAAGATAAGTTTTATGAAATGAGATGTACATAAGCTTATATTATTAGGTTATCAATTGCGCATGAATTAGTTGGGCCTTATTGATATGAATACGGAGTACAAATAAGTTGTGAGTTGATTAAAATGGTAATTTGGCTTGCTATTGGGACGAGATCATTATTAACAATACCCAGTGTCATATGTGTGGATAATTCTGTTTATATTACTGGAATTATTACAAGTATATTTTTAGTAATTTTATTAATATGATAAGGAAACCCGCCGCAACCGTTACCTATTATTGGATATAGATAAAAAATGAATAATACATAGAAATACATAACAAATGATCTGGACGAGTTAATAGTAGTTTCATACTTATATTATAGTCACATAAGCTCTTAGAGCAATGAGAATGTCGACCAAGTTGTAATTTGGGCAGATTAGGATTATGAGTGACTATATTGTCGAGATAATATGTTCGCATGTACTGCATTAAACATTTAATAGCCCTCATTTATATGCTCATATATTTAATTATAGCGTATGTTATTATAACCCGTGCATTTTTTGCACGGGTTTAAAACTAGTTTCACCATAAACCTTAAACATACAACATAAATCCATAATATAAAAAAATATCGCTTTGTTTCGTTGTCACTACACTCAGTCCTTAGTAAAAGTCTCACACCTATTGAGACGCGAGAAGTGTGCTTCTTGGCACTAATGACTCCTGCTATGGTAATTAATGGCCTATGTTTTACTTATCTATACAATAATATAAAAAGGGTAGATTGAGCATAACTTTGATGAAAATGTAGCTAAAAAAGTACTCACATGACGCCACGTGGAACATCTCCATATAAAATTAAATATGCACATAACTCATCATACCCCTCTCGAAAATGGAATTAACTCAATAATAACACTCTCAATTAAGCTCAGATTTAAATAGCATCGAAACCATTCGTCTTCTACAAATGCCCCATACAATTAGAATTATTAAAAACAAAACTCTCCATTTTAGACTTGGATACACAACCATTCATCTTCCTTATTTAGTCCCTTCAACAGCTCTGACTATAAATAGCTAAAAATTCGGAATAGACTTACTACAGGAAACCATCACTTATTTAGATTCTTACTTGGTACTTGATTGGTGAGATAGAGAATTTATCACTCATCGATTTGGTTTTATTAATTAGTTTTCATATGTAAAGTATGTAACTGTCGTTTATTAATTGTTTGCCTTCTTTGAGCGTGCTTATTCGAAGCTTTGTCCCTTCATCCTTTTTATTTATGTTGCTTTATATACATTCATATAATCCTATGTTAAGTCTTCTTTGCTACTTGACTATGCTCATAAACATTGGGTTGATCAATTGATACTTTACTTGCAAGTTGTAGTTAAGAAAATGAGGTAATAGTGTATGTCCATTATTTACCAGGAATAGTGTATCTAAATATGAGAAAAATAAAGGTAATTGTTATACTAATCGTGTCTAATGAGTTTGTTTTTAGTGTATTATTGTGTATGGTGCTTATCTGCGGGATCTACCAAATTCATAACAAAATCCAAATTTAGGCAGACAAGCAAGTAATAAGCCATTAATCCAATCTTCTATGTGGATTGTGGAGGTCACTTTTTTTAATGAATTACATCCCTCTTTTTTTTAATCGTTGAAAATTATGAATGTATGGGCAAACAAGCAAGCAATAAGCAATAAGCAATAAGCAATAAGCCATAAGGCATAAGCCATTAGCCATTAAACAAACTTTTGATAATAATCTTGGGAAAAAATGTTAGATTACAACCTTTGATAAACATAATTTTGAAAATTACAATCTTATGTAATTTTTTTTTGAAAATTACACCAACTAATCTCTGATGAGAAATTACTACCAAAACTTTCACTCCGACGAAATCTAAAGCAATTTTTGAAATAATTTGTCATTTAAGTTATCTTTTATGACAAAAATTCCCTTACCGACAAACACTTCTTTCTTATATATACTCCTATATTTGAATGTTGGACTTATGCTCCTATTCATTTCTCAGTTCATCAATTTCTCTCTCACTTCTCCGTTTATTCATCATCTCCCCTATTATTTCTCTCTTACATTTATGTTCATGTTAGTTGTTGATACAAGTCGTCTTGAGCTCTAAACAACATTTATAGTTTAAATGTTATTAATTTCACTCTATTGTTTGTATCTCATTTATCCCCAATCCCAAATTGGAAATAATTAGGATTAATCAATTTAATAGAAAATATTGAATTTTGAGTGAATTATAAGTTATATTTTCATCAAATAAGGCTTTGACGTGGCGCCTAATTTACCAGACCTGCTTAATTGGAGTAACTACACAATGGAGAAGAGGCTTAATTGCAGATTTGCGGAAATTTTGACACAATTGACTGAGTGAAAGGGGTTTTGTGGGAAGAAGAAAATATTTCAGAGAGAAATTAGTGAGAGAAGTAAGGTTTAATGGGTAAAGTAGATCTGTTATAAGGGACGGGTATATCTGTCAGTATTCACAAAATATCACCGGAATCCCCATTTTTATGCAACTTTCAGTGAGAAGTAGATACGCCTGTAATTTTCAAAACGAAGTTTATAAAAGCCTGTAATCAACAAATTTTCCATAATCTTATGAATGTTAGATGATAATTATGAAGCATTATAATAGAAGAATAACGGTCTAAGACACCTCAAGATGTCCAAAAGGCATCTAATATGTAAACAAAGATCAATTGTTGCCTTTGTAGCTTATTGATTGATTACTAGAGTATTTGGGTTGGAAAAACAAACCCGTGAATTTCACAGATAACAAAATTAGTTGATGTTAAAAGAGTAGCTTGAGTGGTATTAGATTTCGATTTAGCAACCTCCTAAGCCTCCAACATGTTAGTTTTGAGAAATAGTAGCACATTAACGTTGTCGCCCCTTTTAATTTCGAAGTTTAACCATCACTTCATTCAACTCCTTTATATCCATAATGATAACTAAGCAACTC